>JAWQFJ010002220.1:56014-101014 GCA_034096865.1 Theodoxus fluviatilis | reverse complement strand
TTGATTTCTCTAGTTGTCGCATCTTACGATTCGCACAGATAGAGGCAGTGAGCCTGTTTCCACCACCAGTGCACAGTGGGCCTGTTTTCACCACCAGTCCACAGTGGGCCTGTTTCCACCACCAGTCCACAGTGGGCCTGTTTCCACCACCAGTCCACAGTGGGCCTGTTTCCACGTCCACAGTGGGCCTGTTTCCACCACCAGTCCACAGTGTGGTGGGCCTGTTTCCACCACCAGTCCACAGTGGGCCTGTTTCCACCACCAGTCCACAGCAGCCTGTTTCCACCACAAGTCCACAGTGGGCCTGTTTCCACGTCCACAGTGGGCCTGTTTCCACCACCAGTCCACAGTGGGCCTGTTTCCACCACCAGTCCACAGTGGGCCTGTTTCCACCACCAGTCCACAGTGGGCCTGTTTCCACCACCACAGTGGACCTGTTTCCACCACCAGTCCACAGTGGGCCTGTTTCCACCACCAGTCCACAGTGGGCCTGTTTCCACCACCAGTCCACAGTGGGCCTGTTTCCACCACCAGTCCACAGTGGGCCTGTTTCCACCACCAGTCCACAGTGGGCCTGTTTCCACCACCAGTCCACAGTGGGCCTGTTTCCACCACCAGTCCACAGTGGGCCTGTTTCCACCACCCCAGTGGGCCTGTTTCCACCACCACAGTGGGCCTGTTTCCACCACCAGTCCACAGTGGGCCTGTTTCCACCACCAGTCCACAGTGGGCCTGTTTCCACCACCAGTCCACAGTGGGCCTGTTTCCACCACCAGTCCACAGTGGGCCTGTTTCCACCACCAGTCCACAGTGGGCCTGTTTCCACCACCAGTCCACAGTGGGCCTGTTTCCACCACCAGTCCACAGTGGGCCTGTTTCCACCACCAATCCACAGTGGGCCTGTTTCCACCACCAGTCCACAGCAGCCTGTTTCCACCACCAGTCCACAGTGGGCCTGTTTCCACCACCAGTCCACAGTGTGGTGGGCCTGTTTCCACCACCAGTCCACAGTGGGCCTGTTTCCACCACCAGTCCACAGTGGGCCTGTTTCCACCACCAGTCCACAGTGGGCCTTTTTCCACCACCAGTCCACAGTGGGCCTGTTTCCACCACCAGTCCACAGTGGGCCTGTTTCCACCACCACAGTGGGCCTGTTTCCACCACCAGTCCACAGTGGGCCTGTTTCCACCACCAGTCCACAGTGTGGTGGGCCTGTTTCCACCTCCAGTCCACAGTGGGCCTGTTTCCACCACCACAGTGGGCCTGTTTCCACCACCAGTCCACAGTGGTCCTGTTTTCACCACCAGTCCACAGTGGGCCTGTTTCCACCACCAGTCCACAGTGGGCCTGTTTCCACCACCAGTCCACAGTGGGCCTGTTTCCACCACCAGTCCACAGTGGGCCTGTTTCCACCACCAGTCCACAGTGTGGTGGGCCTGTTTCCACCACCAGTCCACAGTGGGCCTGTTTCCACCACCAGTCCACAGTGGGCCTGTTTCCACCACCAGTCCACAGTGGGCCTGTTTCCACCACCAGTCCACAGTGGGCCTGTTTCCACCACCAGTCCACAGTGGGCCTGTTTCCACCACCAGTCCACAGTGGGCCTGTTTCCACCACCAGTCCACAGTGGGCCTGTTTCCACCACCAGTCCACAGTGGGCCTGTTTCCACCACCAGTCCACAGTGGGCCTGTTTCCACCACCAGTCCACAGTGGGCCTGTGGTTAGCAGCAGCGGCGTTCGAAGCCTTGCGCTTGTTTGAGTTGCATCCTTGGGCAGAGTGTTCGCTGGCATCGCTGCTGCCCATACAGGAGTAAAACTGGGAGTCTGTGAGGGTAGCAATGGTTCCTGTAGTGTATGATTTCTTAGCGGAGTCGGTGCTGGTACCCGATTGTGCATTTCATCCATCTTGTAATGCTTTTGTCGTCTTGTGCCAGAGAAGGATTGAACAAGCAGAAAGTGTAAAGTGGTTTGAGACCTAGACAAAGGTGATAATTTGCTATATAAAACTATACTTTTATCTTTACTGTCATGAAGGGACATTACCACTTTATCCTACAACAATACTTTGGTTGGCAGCCAGTCATAGATAGGCAAACCTATGACTTCAAACCACCATTGCCCTGTGACAGTAACATTGTGTTTTTTGGAAGTAAAATTAGAGGGAAAATCTGGGAAAAGCTTCTAGAGACGGGCCACACTAGTGGACTCATCCAAGAAGAGGGGTGTGGGAAAAACAGCCACACAAGCTGGCGGGCCGCATAATTAAGCTAGTGGACCACAGCATTTGATTGGCTGCATTGTAACCAGATTTTTTCTCTCCAGATCTTCCGATTCTTTTGTCGTTCTGTGTGTGAATAACTGCGAATTAACCGACTAAGATTGTTTGCCAGTCAGATGCTGTAGCCCGCTATCTTGTGTGGCCCACCAGCTTAGCTGTCTTTCCCACACCCCTCTCCTCGGATGAGTCCACTAGTGTGGCCCACCAGCTTGGCTGTCTTTCTCACACCCCTCTCCTTGGACAAGTCCACTAGTGTGGCCCACCAGCTTGGCTGTCTTTCCCACACCCCTCTCTTCGGACGAGTCCACTTGTGTGGCCCACCAGCTTGGCTGTCTTTCTCACACCCCTCTCCTTGGACAAGTCCACTAGTGTGGCCCACCAGCTTGGCTGTCTTTCCCACACCCCTCTCCTCGGACAAGTCCACTAGTGTGGCCATTCTCTGGAAGATTTTCCTAAATCTGGAGGAGAGCCTCTGGGGTTGTCTGGTTGTCGGCTGAATAATTTTCCGGCAGATGCTACTGCCAACGATGTCAAGAAACAAAAGTGGGGGTGGATAGGACACACCCTTTGAAACCCAACTGACAAAATCACAAGGCAGGCCATGGAACCCATAGGGGAAGAGAAGAGTTGGGAGATCAAAACAGACATGGAGAAGATCAGTCGTTAGCGAAGCAAGAGTGGCCGGACTGACATGGGTCCGCCTGTGGGGAGCTGCCTAGAACTGGTTCCATTGGCGTGGTGTGCTTGTGGCCCTGTGCTCCACAGGGCCCCCACAGGAATAAAGGTGCTCTTTTTATATTGTAACCTTTCCATCCATTGATGGATGCTCAAACTGCACACGTTTACTCCCTGGTCATCCCGCTACCTCTTTATATCACTCCAACACCATCTCAACTCCCTGGGGAGAATGCAACCAGGCTGCACTCCAACACCATCTCAACTCCCTGGGGAGAATGCAACCAGGCTGCACTCCAACACCATCTCAACTCCCTGGGGAGCATGCAACTAGGCTGCACTACAACACCATCTCAACTCCCTGGGGAGCATGCAACCAGGCTGCACTCCAACACCATCTCAACTCCCTGGGGAGCATGCAGCCAGGCTGCACTCCAACACCATCTCAACTCCCTGGGGAGCATGCAACCAGGCTGCACTCCAACACCATCTCAACTCCCTGGGGAGCATGCAACCAGGCTGCACTCCAACACCGTCTCAACTCCCTGGGGAGCATGCAGCCAGGCTGCACTCCAACACCATCTCAACTCCCTGGGGAGCATGCAACCAGGCTGCACTCCAACACCATCTCAACTCCCTGGGGAGCATGCAGCCAGGCTGCACTTCAACACCATCTCAACTCCCTGGGGAGCATGCAACCAGGCTGCACTCCAACACCATCTCAACTCCCTGGGGAGCATGCAGCCAGGCTGCACTCCAACACCATCTCAACTCCCTGGGGAGCATGCAACCAGGCTGCATTCCAACACCATCTCAACTCCCTGGGGAGCATGCAACCAGGCTGCATTCCAACACCATCTCAACTCCCTGGGGAGCATGCAACCAGGCTGCACTACAACATCATCCCAACTCCCTGGGGAGCATGCAACCAGGCTGCACTCCAACATCATCCCAACTCCCTGGGGAGCATGCAACCAGGCTGCACTCCAACATCATCTCAACTCCCAGGGGAGCATGCAGCCAGGCTGCATTCCAACACCATCTCAACTCCCTGGGGAGCATGCAGCCAGGCTGCACTCCAACACCATCTCAACTCCCTGGGGAGCATGCAGCCAGGCTGCATTCCAACACCATCTCAACTCCCTGGGGAGCATGCAGCCAGGCTGCACTCCAACACCATCTCAACTCCCTGGGGAGCATGCAGCCAGGCTGCACTCCAACACCATCTCAACTCCCTGGGGAGCATGCAACCAGGCTGCACTCCAACACCATCTCAACTCCCTGGGGAGCATGCAACCAGGCTGCATTCCAACACCATCTCAACTCCCTGGGGAGCATGCAACCAGGCTGCACTCCAACACCATCTCAACTCCCTGGGGAGCATGCAACCAGGCTGCACTCCAACACCATCTCAACTCCCTGGGGAGCATGCAACCAGGCTGCACTCCAACACCATCTCAACTCCCTGGGGAGCATGCAGCCAGGCTGCATTCCAACACCGTCTCAACTCCCTGGGGAGCATGCAACCAGGCTGCACTACAACACCATCTCAACTCCCTGGGGAGCATGCAACCAGGCTGCACTCCAACACCATCTCAACTCCCTGGGGAGCATGCAGCCAGGCTGCACTCCAACACCATCTCAACTCCCTGGGGAGCATGCAACCAGGCTGCACTCCAACACCATCTCAACTCCCTGGGGAGCATGCAGCCAGGCTGCACTCCAACACCATCTCAACTCCCTGGGGAGCATGCAACCAGGCTGCATTCCAACACCATCTCAACTCCCTGGGGAGCATGCAACCAGGCTGCATTCCAACACCATCTCAACTCCCTGGGGAGCATGCAACCAGGCTGCACTACAACATCATCCCAACTCCCTGGGGAGCATGCAACCAGGCTGCACTCCAACATCATCCCAACTCCCTGGGGAGCATGCAGCCAGGCTGCACTCCAACACCATCTCAACTCCCTGGGGAGCATGCAGCCAGGCTGCACTCCAACACCATCTCAACTCCCTGGGGAGCATGCAACCAGGCTGCATTCCAACACCATCTCAACTCCCTGGGGAGCATGCAACCAGGCTGCATTCCAACACCATCTCAACTCCCTGGGGAGCATGCAACCAGGCTGCACTACAACATCATCCCAACTCCCTGGGGAGCATGCAACCAGGCTGCACTCCAACATCATCCCAACTCCCTGGGGAGCATGCAACCAGGCTGCACTCCAACACCATCTCAACTCCCTGGGGAGCATGCAACCAGGCTGCACTCCAACAGCATCTCAACTCCCTAGGGAGCATGCAACCAGGCTGCACTCCAACATCATCTCAACTCCCAGGGGAGCATGCAGCCAGGCTGCATTCCAACACCATCTCAACTCCCTGGGGAGCATGCAGCCAGGCTGCACTCCAACACCATCTCAACTCCCTGGGGAGCATGCAGCCAGGCTGCATTCCAACACCATCTCAACTCCCTGGGGAGCATGCAGCCAGGCTGCACTCCAACACCATCTCAACTCCCTGGGGAGCATGCAGCCAGGCTGCACTCCAACACCATCTCAACTCCCTGGGGAGCATGCAACCAGGTTGCATTCCAACACCGTCTCAACTCCCTGGGGAGCATGCAACCAGGCTGCATTCCAACACCGTCTCAACTCCCTGGGGAGCATGCAACCAGGCTGCACTACAACACCATCTCAACTCCCTGGGGAGCATGCAACCAGGCTGCACTCCAACACCATCTCAACTCCCTGGGGAGCATGCAACCAGGCTGCACTCCAACACCGTCTCAACTCCCTGGGGAGCATGCAACCAGGCTGCACTCCAACATCATCCCAACTCCCTGGGGAGCATGCAACCAGGCTGCACTCCAACATCATCCCAACTCCCTGGGGAGCATGCAACCAGGCTGCGCTCCAACACCATCTCAACTCCTGGGGAGCATGCAACCAGGCTGCACTCCAACAGCATCTCAACTCCCTGGGGAGAATGCAACCAGGCTGCACTCCAACAGCATCTCAACTCCCTGGGGAGCATGCAACCAGGCTGCACTCCAACATCATCCCAACTCCCTGGGGAGCATGCAGCCAGGCTGCACTCCAACAGCATCTCAACTCCCTGGGGAGCATGCAACCAGGCTGCACTCCAACATCATCCCAACTCCCTGGGGAGCATGCAACCAGGCTGCTCTCCAACACCATCTCAACTCCCTGGGGAGCATGCAGCCAGGCTGCACTCCAACACCATCTCAACTCCCAGGGGAGCATGCAGCCAGGCTGCACTCCAACACCATCTCAACTCCCTGGGGGGCATGCAGCACCATCTCAACTCCCTGGGGAGCATGCAACCAGGCTGCACTCCAACACCATCTCATCTCCCTGGGGAGCATGCAACACCATCTCAACTCCCTGGGGAGCATGCAACCAGGCTGCACTCCAACACCATCTCAACTCCCTGGGGGGCATGCAGCCAGGCTGCGCTACAACACCATCTCAACTCCCTGGGGAGCATGCAACCAGGCTGCACTCCAACACCATCTCAACTCCCTGGGGAGCATGCAACACCATCTCAACTCCCTGGGGAGCATGCAACACCATCTCAACTCCCTGGGGAGCATGCAGCCAGGCTGCACTCCAACACCATCTCAACTCCCTGGGGAGCATGCAACACCATCTCATCTCCCTGGGGAGCATGCAACACCATCTCAACTCCCTGGGGAGCATGCAACACCATCTCAACTCCCTGGGGAGCATGCAACCAGGCTGCACTACAACACCATCTCAACTCCCTGGGGAGCATGCAACACCATCTCAACTCCCTGGGGGGCATGCAACCAGGCTGCACTCCAACACCATCTCAACTCCCTGGGGAGCATGCAACACCATCTCAACTCCCTGGGGAGCATGCAACCAGGCTGCGCTACAACACCATCTCAACTCCCAGGGGGGCATGCAACCAGGCTGCACTCCAACACCATCTCAACTCCCTGGGGAGCATGCAACCAGGCTGCACTCCAACACCATCTCAACTCCCTGGGGAGCATGCAACCAGGCTGCACTCCAACACCATCTCAACTCCCTGGGGAGCATGCAACCAGGCTGCACTCCAGCACCATCTCAACTCCCTGGGGAGCATGCAGCCAGGCTGCACTCCAGCACCATCTCAACTCCCTGGGGAGCATGCAACACCATCTCAACTCCCTGGGGAGCATGCAACCAGGCTGCACTCCAACACCATCTCAACTCCCTGGGGAGCATGCAACCAGGCTGCACTCCAACACCATCTCATCTCCCTGGGGAGCATGCAACACCATCTCAACTCCCTGGGGAGCATGCAACCAGGCTGCACTCCAACACCATCTCAACTCCCTGGGGAGTATGCAGCCAGGCTGCACTCCAACACCATCTCATCTCCCTGGGGAGCATGCAATCCAGGCTGTGAATGTTCATGCAGAAGCTAGCTTTCACAGTTTTCCAGCACAGCCCAGGGTGGGGAGAAGGGATGTGAGTATAAAGCACCTTGAGAGTGCAAATTTCCAGCACAGCCCTCACAGGTAGCCGTTTTACCCCAGGGTGGGGAGAAGGATGTGACTACAAAGCACCCAGAGAGTGCAAATTTCCACCAAGGAAGCCACTCTTTCTCTTCCATGATCTGGATAATTCAGACAGGACGTTCTGCTAGCCAGGCCTGATGCTACAAAATTAGTTCATTTTAGCACCTGCTAGCGGTCTCCGAGTGTGGAGCGCATTTGCTGGTGTAATCAATAGTTTGACGTCATCAGCTCCGTGATGTGCTATAAAATTTCTCTTTGTGCTTCCAATTCCAAAACTGGATAACAGACAACCCCCAACATTTAAAGGATTGTTCCTGGGGTGAAAAACCCTGCCTGACCTTGCACCGAATTTAATCAGAACCCGTTTTGAACTTCTGGAGTTACTTTGCTGAATAATGAACTAGCAAACAAACTAACCAGGGAAGAACACACCCTTCTTGATAGAGGTAACGAAGCTTTTACTCAAGAATGCAACTTGATGATTGGCACAGCTTCAAACATTGCCCCCACAGGCTGCTAGCCACTGTAGGGCAAGTATGCTGTCCACTCCACTACAGTGGAGGGCATCCCAAGAAGGGGGAGAGGAGGACGCAGTCTTGGAGGAGCGGGTTGTGGAAATCATTCAAGAACTGGTGGCTAAAGATGAATTGGAAACTGAACCATTCATGCCATAAGGAATTTGAGTGTTGTGTGCAATAAGGGGGTCCTGTGGAAAACTTTTTTATTTCTTGCCCTTCTTTGTTGCAACACCATATTCAAAGTAAAAAGAGTGAAAGAATGACATTGCTCCACAAGATAAAGGAGACAAGAAACTTTTAAGTGATGGTTAAAAATAAATTAGAGCTTGACTAGTAATTTTTCAGCAATTATTCTAAAAATGCAGAAAAACGTGCAACTCCATGCAACGCAAGCTAAACATAAGTCTTCAATGAGTCAAGGTCTGTTGTCACCCCATGAAAATCCCTGTCCCATTTTTACACCACATGCATCAATCCTCGCATCCATCCTCGCATCCATCCTCGCATCCATCCTCGCATCCATCCTTGCATCCATCCTTGCATCCATCCTCGCATCCATCCATTCATTCATTCCATCATTCCTCTCATCCCATCTATGTTTTTCAGTCCAGCCAGCCAGCCATTGGTTCCCTCGTCTGTCCTGTTGTTTGTCATCTCATCTGTCCATCCTGTCTTGTTGCAGACTGCTGCCAGAGAAGGCGAACGCACTGCTGAAGAAGTTTTCCGACATTGGCATCAGCCCCCAGTACAACGCCAGTGTGGACAAGTGATTAAGCCCCCTATGGGCTGGGGGTGAGAATGGACACCCCTAGTTGCAGCGCTCGATTCCTTTCAAGGACTGATATCCAGGAAAATCATGACTAGAATTGCGCCCACACTAATCCGTTCCAATGGTTTTGTGATCACTGGCTTTACATAGCCTACAAGGCTGATAGGCAGCAAAACCTCATTGGCTTATTCTTTCTTTCCCTGTGCGATTCCTAGAAGTAAAATAGATAGGATATCAAGGGTTGTCTTGCTAACCAGCTCTAGAAAGGTTCCCTCCACCACCACCACCCCTCCACCACCCCACCCACCACCCACCCCCACCTCCACCCCCCACCTCCCCCCCCCCCCCCACCCTACCCCCCACCCCCCTCCACTGGCCTTATAAAGCCTTGCTAGACTGATAGACTGAAATTCTTCATTCATATTCATCTTTCTTGTTAAATTTCTATGATTATACAAGATGTCTGCTTGACAGCTGTAGATTTAGAAAAACAAAACAAAAAGCAATGCAAGGTAAAGTTTTTGATTGTTTATGAAATCAAAGACTTATGAAAATGGAGACAAGTAAAGTGGAATGGTGTATTAGTAAAGGTGACAAACTTCCTTTGTTGTTGTTGCTAAAAAGCCATAGGCAAAGCTGAAATTGACTTTTATTATTGATAATTTGTGCTTTTTGTTCTTTGCCCTCTATCCCCATGCTACTTATCTGTGTTTTGATGCGTGTTTACTAATTTAAAAATGTACTTTGTGTTGTGTGAACATCTTGCTTTGTCACACAATGTTTTGCATTTCTTAGGTATGTTTTTTTGCTTGTTTTGTTGGTTGGATTTTAGCTATGACTGCCTGTTAGTTTGAAACCAATAGAATCAAGTGACAGTTTATAGTAGATATGATGTCCTATGTGATTTTCACCCGGTATTAATTTTGATTTGATTGTACTTGTAGCATCAGAATTTTTTCTAATCCAGTCACACTTAGCAACTGAATACAGTTTTGCTGATTTTACTTTCCGCTCGCTCTAGAAATGCCACTGGAAGCAAACAGGAATCTTATAAAATTGTTGATGCTCTGTGTCAGAATTGAATGAGTCTGCTGGTTATATAGAACTAGTTTAAGACAACATTGCTGCTTTTGTTTGGCACAGCTCATGCTGATGCCTATGTTATCAAATATTTCAACAAATTGTCATCAACAGTTTACACGCGGCAGCCGCCACACCATCCTTAGCTGGAACCCATGTCCGTGGAGCTTTCGAGGCTTGCTCCAGCAGCTGGGAACATGGGCGGCCCCAAGCAGGGAACACTGGCAGGAGTATCAGTGTGTGAGGCAAAGTTCGTGGCCCACATGGGCTCTAGGCATCCTTCATGATTTCTGTCACTGAGTTTCAGTTTATTGTTGCGGGAGATATAACTGGTCCTTGTATTTGTAATGACAAGACAGAGAAGGGCCTGCTGTACATTTTTTCTGCTTTTAAAAAAAAATCCAGCAAGGGTTAGGTAGTTGTAGACATCAACTTCTGTTTAACTAGTTTTGGGTTTTGTTTGTCTGATGGTTCGTTTTTTCTAATCAAGGTCATGTTTGTCATCTTGATCAATCCTATGCAAGACTTTTTGACGTTGACTTTACATTGGACTCGGAATTGCACAATACTTATGCATGTTTCTGCATCTAAAAGGAATATGTGCTTTTGGAAGCTGTTATAGAGTGGAAGCATTCACTTGGAGGTACACTTTTTATTTCCACCCCTTATCTCTTGGGAAGAGCCCTATTTAGTAACACCATTGATAGGTGTGAAAGGATTTTTTGTCTTGCTTTACAAGCACATTTTTGCTTTGCAGCTTGTACATTAGCTTGATGTGCCATTTTGCAACTTAGTTGCACTGAGGTTTATGGGGTTTCAACTGCTTGGCTTGGTAATAGATGTCTCTGTGTTTCTTCTCCCTTACCACCTGAGTTTCTGAAAGAAAAGGAAAACTTACTGAGGAAGAAAAGGAGGAGGAGGATACAAGATACAAGATACAAGATACTTTATTGTCCTCATTGATCACAAGGAAATTCGTTTTGTCGGTGGCAAAAACATAATACATACATACAAAAACAAAAACAGTTCAACATTAATTAACTCAATCATATCGTTCAAGTTAAGGAGTCCATCAGAGGCAATTCAATTTAATAGAGAAACATTTTACACCAAAACAAGTAATCACAGAAGGAACAAAGACACAAGCATGCACATCAAACAATCATCGTCACGCAATAACACATACCCGATCTTCATCCATAACACATGTACAGAACACCCCCCCCCCCCCCCCCCCACCCCCCCCATCATGTTCGTCATCCTGCATGCACATCAACAACCACACTCGCACAGCACACATAACACATACACGATCATCAACGTATAGCGCATGCACCCCACCCCCCACCCCCCCCACACACACACACACTCTCACATGTTACTCCTTGTTGTTACAGACATAGTTCACACCATTCATAGTCCTTTCTGTCACAGTTCACAGCACTACAAGTCCTCGCAGTCCGTTCACTTTACTCCAATCTCTCCGTCATATGTCAAATCAATCCTGGTCACATAGTCACAACTCTTATCACTCATCCTCACAGTCACAGTTCACATCACCCACTCTTCAGTCACAGTTCGCGTCACTCCTGGTCCCACATTCACGTCAAGTCTCACAACAATCTTCATGCATACTACCCATTCACCGGGACTCGTTGAAGAGACGGATGGCTGTCGGGAGGAACGAATCCCTCATGCGGTTTGTTCTGGCAGGCCAGCACCTCAGGCGACGTGAGGATTCACGAGTGGGTTCGCATGACGCGAATGCCTGGTGCAGAGGGTGGCGGTCGTCAGATCGAATCTTGCCCATCTTCCTCAGGGCCACACTGGGGTAGCGATCACTGAGAGGCTGGAGGTCGGAGCCAGTGATGGCGCCGGCTTCATCCACGACCTTCTCCAGCCTCTCCATGTCGCCCTTCCTCACACTGCTGTGGTAACACAGCTGGTTGAAGGAGACGACGCTCTCAATCGTCGCCTGGTAGAAGAGGTGGAGAATCTGAGAGTTGACGCGAAACTGCCGCAGCTTTCTCAAGAAGAAAAGCCTCTGGTTCGCCCGCTTGCACACGGCGGAGGAGGAGGAGGAGGAGGAGGAGGAGGAGGAGGAAGAAGAAAAAGGAGGAGGAGAAAGGAGGAGTAAAAAGGAGGAAGAGGAGGAAAAAGGAGGAGGAGGAAGAAAAGGGAGGAAGAAAAATGGGGAGGAGGAGGAAGAAAAATGGGGAGGAGGAGGGAGAAGAAGAGGAGGAGGAGGAGCAAGAAGAGGAGGAGGAAGAGCAAGAAGAGGAGGAGGAGGAGGAAGAACAAGGAGAAAAGAGGAGGAGGAACAAGAGAAGGAGGAGAAAGAAGGGAGGGAGGAGGAGGTGGTGGTGGTGGTTGTGATGGTAGTATTGGTAGTGGTTGTGGAAGAGGAGGAAGAGTTGGAAAGGAGATGGAGGAGGAGGAGTTGAATGCAGAGGAGGAGGAGAAGAAAAAGAAGGCATGCAAAGGGTTAGGAATGGAATTTGTAAATGTTGGGAGACTTATGGTGGAACTTTTGGGAAAGTTATTGAGGGATCTTTCAATGGTGGGAAAGTTATGGAGGGATTATAATTTGCATGTTTTTGCATATCTGATGTACTTTATATGAATGTATATTCATGCACCAAGTGTCCTCCTTTAGAGACATATTGGATTGCCAGGTTTGTTGTTGTTGTTGTTTGTATCAAGCACACCTATCTCAACAAAAGAATGAATATAGTTATGCCACATGCGCATCATCATGAACTATCTCAAAGTGGCTAGTTTTCCCTGGGGTGCCTTTCTTGCCTTTGATGGTAACACTTCTGTGCACTGCTGTTGAAAAAGATATATTTTACTGCCGATTCATAATCTTGCAGCTAGTACAGAGGTTAATTTCATGAAGATTGAATGCATTTTGATCACATGAGATAAATACTTTTTGATGTAAGTACATATTGATATGCATATATCATTATTTAAATACATGCTGTGACTATTACGAGGATTTCATGCATTTTGTTCACATGAAATAAATACTTTTCAATATGAGTATATATTGATAAATACATTTATATATGTGTGACCCGTTTTCACAAACTGAGGCTTAACTCACAAAAACGAGATTTGGAGATATTCATATTTTCAAAATCTGCAAAAATGTGTCTTTCATATAATATGAAAATCAAACTTCTACTCCAAAAACTGCTCAAGTTATGCACACTCAAAGAGAGGTGGTGTGCTGATGGCTATTTTGATAAATCAGCAGTAAAAGATTTAACAACTTTATCCACAGTTTCTCCTTAGCAACAGGCCTTTTGAGTGCACGCATCATTTCAACATTTGGCAGGTTGGTAGAGAAAATCTATTTCTTTCCCTATATAACATCATGGCATCTGTTTTTGGTTACCGGAGGAAAACGACCGACAAAAATGGGCTAATTGAGAAGAAGCAAATCTTTTTCTGCTAATGGATAGGTGCAATAAAGTGCAATTTTTGGTATTTTTAAAGCTAAAAAGAAACTTTCCAACAGTTGATTATAACAATTTAGTGTATAGAGGATTCAGTAATGTCAAAATGCACAAAATGCACCACCATCACCTTTGTTATTTTTGCTGCGTGCGAGTTACGACTCAGTTCATGAAACCGCGTAACATCTGTAGTTAGATACATGCTTTGTCAGGCTGAATTTGTGATTTAAAGTTTGCCAGTTTGCAAGCATTAATGTGCCTTGATTTGTTTGATGATGAATCATGAACATAATTTTATTGCAACGAGTATGACTCGGTGTATTTTGCATAATATGGCCAAAACATCCACAGAAAAGGATTTTTTCCCAGTAATTTGGTATCACACCATAGTACACAGAATTACATTTTGTAATAAGCACGGAGATGGTTAATAAACAAGGTGCACACACACATCTCTGCTCTCATATGAAACAAATTGGAAAATACCACAGGATGTGTGAATTGTAACTGGGGAAGTTTGAGCAATGTCGATAAAATCAAACTTGTTAAGATGTGATGGAATTCTGCAGAGGAGCAAAAAAAACAACCTACAACTTTTTGTGTACAAAATGTTAATGCCCTTCAAGTTCATCTTTTTCCTTAAAATGTATTTTAGTTTAATTTTGAATTCATTGTCAAATGGCCATAGAAGCTATCAGTTGGCTTTTCTGAATTTGATTGTACAGAATATTAATTTTTCTTAAACAGTTATTGTGGCTATTTGAAAATAGAACATCCTTACTCATTTTGATGTCCTTAGTGCAACGCCATATTTACAAGTTAATGCAAATTCTTCTGAAAGAATTGTTGGGTGTATTCCAATTAAATGGGTTTTATAATATCTTATAACGTTGTATTTGTATTATTTATTTTCCCATCTACTTCATGTTGTGAAAATATGCTTGTGTTAATTTCACTGTGGGCATTTTTGGTAGGTGAACATGCTCAAATGATTCATTCCTCTTTTGTTTTGTGAAGGTGTATGGGACATGAGACTTGTTAATGGGACACGAGACATGTTAATGGGACAGGAGACATGGTAATGATACACGAGAAATGATACTGAGACTCAAGGCATATTAATGGGACACAATACTTGTTAATGGGACACGAGACTTGTTAATGGGACACGAGACATGTTAATGGGACACGAGACGTGCTAATGGGACACGAGACGTGTTAATGGGACACGAGACGTGCTAACGGAACACGAGACAAGTTGATGGGACACGAGACATGTTAATGGGACATAAGACGTGTTAATGGGACACGAGACATGGTAATGAGACACAAGACATATTAATGGGACACAATACTTGTTAATTGGTCACGATACTTTTTAATGGGACACGAGGCATGTTAATGGGACACGAGACGTGCTAACGGAACATGAGACAAGTTGACAAGACACGAGACAAGTTGATGGGACACGAGATGTGTTAATGGGACACGAGACATGTTAATGGGACACGAGAGGTGCTGATGGGACACGGGACATGTTAAAGAAAATGGTGGATGTTTTTCAGCCTGCAGAGGTATCTGTACTGGGGTACATGAAGTGTTTGCCCACTGCTGGATTTTACCAACTGCTGGAATTTTAGCTTTTTGTACCTTTAAGCGAGAAAATGCAACGTGTGCAACACAGTGCCCTTGCCAATGTAGGCCAATGCAAAAAAAGTTATGGTTGTGGTAACGGACCATTCCTTTTTCTTTCTTTTTTTCTGTCGAGTCAAAACTTTAGTTTCAACCACGAAAAGAAGAAAAGTTTAAAAGAAGAAGAAAATGACAGTAATCAACAAATTGTGTGCTGTCTCATCTTTCATGCCTTATGAGCACTCAGGAAAATCCACTATTAATGTTGAAAAAAAAGTTTTTTCAGCAAAAAGAGAAATTGTGATTTATTGGCCTTGGCCCGTATTCACAACGGCGATTTATCGGCGATTTATTTTAACTCCGATTTATCTCTAAACTCAGACGATTCCAACTGCCTGTTCCGCTCTCCCTTGGCTGGAAACCAGTATATATAGCAAAGCGCAACCTAGGATCCTCTGACGAGCGTACCTTATCTAACCGATCAAGATAACGCGGGGCTAGGGAATAAATCGAGTGTTAAAAAGATAAATCGCCGTTGTGAATACGGGCCCTTATTGATAACTTTTTGTGAATTTCTTCCATTCCCGTGAAATTCCAATGAAAGAACTATGTGAAGAAGTCTATATATTTTAGTAAACCCAGATTCTTCCCGTCCCAGGGATAGAATCATGGCTCTGCACCTCGCACATCGTCCAACCCCAAAGCATGCTCGCCCATCTATGCTAATTAAGAAGTGTTTTTTTTCCAATGACCTCAAATCCCTTGACAGTTAGAATTTTCTGAAGAGTTGTATTGTGGGATCACGGTGTCTATCGGAAATCATGGTGTTTACAGTTGTTTGGAATCGGGCATTTTGCTGCTTCATATTTGTTGAGGGCTGGGGAACAAATCCATCCAATTCATTCATGGAGAATATTTTCAAATTTGATGCGTAATGTGCCATTCTGATGTACAATATTGGTCTCAATTTGTGTCCGAGTCATCTTTGACAATTATTTTACTGTTATAACCCCAAATCTATGCTCAAGCTATTGTCTGGTTCTTGTGATGCAGTTAAGAATTGTTACTACGAAGATGGACAGACAAGTTGAAACTCTGAACTTGTTACTTTTTTATACATCACCCATGAATCATTCCAATGATTTAAGAAACGTACACCGAGGAATAAAATCCATTTGTTTCCAATATTTGATGTTTTATTATTTATCATGTAGATATTTGTGACTGCAGAAATGTACTCTTGTAAAGTTTTTCTTTCACCTTCATGCCAGTTAGTGTTTATTTTTTAAATATTTTTTAAAACAGCTTTTTATGTCTTGTCGTGTGGTGGTTGCAATGTGCTATGTGTCATAGTATTGCGTTGTGTTGTATATGTATTATGTTTTGTTATGAACTTGCTCTGTTGAGAACATGTTCTGCTACAAACATGTAATGTGGTGGATATTTCCTAACCCAGAATAGACCCAGCATATCTGACCCCTGTGGGTTCAGGGTAAGAATTGACCCACCGCGTCTCCCTACGCAATTCATAAGAGGCGAATAACTAGGGACACCGTGACTGGATAACGTTTACTCTAAACTGTTCTAGTGATGTTCGTGCTTACTGCCTTATATAGCCTACAAAGGCTGATAGGCTGTAAAACACCATCCATCCAATCCAATTCAATCCCACCATATCTCCTGATTCAGTTTGTAAAAGGAAAATAACAAGGGAAATATTCGACTGACTTGCTCCAACTGGTGATTTCCTGATTGCTGGACTTACATAATCTTCAAAGGCTGATAGGCCATAAAACCTCGTTCATTCATAATTCCAATCATTCATTCATTCACGAGGAAAGCTTCAAGACAGATGGGCCACCAAACAAAAAAAAGACAAAATTGGGCAATATTCTTTCCTCACTCTACTCCCCACCCAGGAGTGAAAATGGGTGCCTCCAAGAGCTGTTGCAGAAATTCCAGGGGGAGGAAACTAAACGGGCTCTTTCATTTGCAGCCATGTTGGCTACCCTGTGATCAGGAGGAAAAAGTGAGAGTTTGTTCTGGGATAAAAGTCGCGATTCATATAATGCTCATTCTCTGCCTGTAAAACAGCAAATGAATTATATTATTGGGTGTACTTGCACTTTCTTCTGAGGAGTGAGTCACTATGTAAAATTCTAAACTTAAAACTTTACATCTTTTTGGAGCACTTTCTTGTGTGTGCACGCGTGTGTCTGTGTGTGCATGAATAATCAAAATTCATTGCAAGTATTTTGTTGGATGGATTAATTGTTTGCTTCATGATCATAAGTACTTCCAGTGGAACATTAGGACATTTACCAAATTTCCCGCTGAATATTTTCCTCTAATTCTTCATGGAGCTCGTTAAAAGGAGGTGTGTGTGCTTGTACATCTTCACTTTTATTACCATCAACACCCCCGCCAATATTTGTCACAGGACTTGCATGAGGGCATGGCACTTGTCCTTGCCCTATGGTACTGTACTTCATCCTCTAAGGGTCCTTCTCCATTGCACTTGGTGTAAATCATATCGTTTCATACATCCCTATGTCAGGATCACATATTATGATATACACACACACAGACTTGCAACACTCTCACTGCACTTCACACACATAGGTACATAATTGGACCATCATGGAATTTGCTTGTCACATGCCCGCAAGTCAAGCTACTATGACAAATCCCACATCTTAAAATGAAGCATTTTTTGCCCGCAGTCAATGTTTTCTTTCAGGGGAGGTAATGTGACTGTTCTGTGGGAGTGCATTGCAAAGGTATTCAAATAAAGGGACACATTAAAAGAGTCGTGTTAACACACATGTTGAGATTGTGATGATGGAGCAATAACACAACATAACATGTTTCTCTGTCAGAACTCCTAGACAAGCAACAAGTCTGTGCATCTTTCTGCAATGCACAAGTGGCACCAACACAACACAAATACAACTACATTTTTTAAATATATTGTGGCAACATGATTGCAACATTTTATTTTATACACAATTTTAAAAAATGGATGCACATTCAAAGATGTACAATCTTCCAAGTTTGGCAGCACTCTCACCATCCAAAAATCCACTTTCAGCACCGCGAGTCCCTCTGCTGAGGACAGAACATCTCCAATCCTTGGTCCGCTCACAGCCCTGGTTCCAATCCAGTAGCAGAGTTTAGGGTTTTGTCCTCAAACTACCGTATGACACGTGCAGGAGCATACATATGCATTTGAGACCGGACCTCCTGAATTGTGTTGCAATTTAGGGAGTTAATTCAATTCAGAAAGCTGGGCCATTCCTACATATACTCCAGGGTTTCAGACTTCAAATATTCACTGCAATTTCAGTGTGGAAAATAACCACATTTTTGTGTGATCGCATAACACTCTACCTCATCATCATATAGCCTGTGTCATACTCCTGAACAGATCAGTGAAGTGTTTGGTATGGTTACCTACTGCATGCTCTCACCTTAACCAGTGGCTCACTGTCATGGCCATTGTGGGATGCATGCAGGAGTTAGCTCTGGGCCAAATTTCATTCACGTTGCTTGATCAATGAAGGGGCTTGCTATGCACAATGTAGCTTAACTTTGAAAACAGATTTTCTTGCTAAGTTTTTTTTGGGGTACATATGTATTCAAATTATCATAAATCAGCAATCACTGCACATATAATAATCATTTTGGCAACATTTGAAAAGACATGCAGTATGCTTTAGGAAGACCAAAAAATAATAATATGAAAATCACCGAGGGTATCTGAGCAACTCATTCAGGCAGGACTGGTCACGTAATATATGGATTTGGAAGTGTAGTCATACGAAAGTGTGAGTCCTACTGCACCATCTTGGAATTAGTATTCTAGTGTCATTATTAAGATAGGATAGAAATAAGTCAAATGAACACTATGTATTTCTTTAATTGAGAACAGCATTTTCATAAACGCTTGTCGACTACAGATCAAAGTACACGTCTTATGAACGCGTAGCATTCCCTCTTTCTCTTGATAATCATACAAGTCACATGAACACATGTAATATCCTCATCTAAAAAATGGAATGAACACTCAGTGTTCTCCCAAATGAAAGAAAAGTCTTACAATATAAATTATAATATGCGGTCTACTTCAACATGTAAATCTTGTACATGCTTCATTTTCTGGAAACAGATGCAAGAAGGACAACTGGAAACAAAACTTAAAGTTTCATAATTAGAATTTAGACATAGCATCTGACACAATCTGCAAGGGAAATCCATTTGTTATCTTTGGTCAGTTTGACTTCAAGTCTCAAATGCACGAGGAAAGAAATGAGGAACAACTTCACGTCCCTCCTTTTTTCTAGAAAGAGTAGTAACTAGTGTGCCAAAATAATTCCTTGATCCGAACCAGTTTCCACCAAAACCAAATCTGGCATACTCATGAACAATTAAACAGTTTTGGGAGTTGCGGCAATAGAAAGACACAGGAAATGCAAACTTTTTCACACAAACAGAAACAAGCAACGGGAGAATGTTCTGTTGAATTCTCCAAACCAGCCTACAAACTCCACACAAAAACTGGCCCCAATAACCAAGAACTACACTAAATATTCATTAGAAACACTTCAATTTTCTACTTCTCTAGAGACCAGCTTCAGCTGTCATCATGCCACAAACCAAGTGCACAAGAATCAGATAGGGAAAATGTGTAAAAATACAAAACGTCAAATGGTTTGCACATATCCTTCAAAGACCCACTACTACTTCTGCTGCAAATCTTCCCTTCCTCACTGAGCCTTTTCCAACCTGGTGCCTTGCTCTGCTGGACCTGTGAAACCACTGCGCTCACCTAGTTTTCCACAACTACACACCCACCCACCCACTCTACACTCCACCTCTCTCTGTGTCTGTCTTTCACTCCCTACAACTACACACCCACTAATCCACTTACTCCACCTCTCTCTGTGTCTTTCGCTCTCTACAACTATGCACCCACTATTCCACTCACTCTACACTCCACCTCTCTCTGTGTGTCTTTCACTCTCTACAACTACACACCCACTAATCCACCCACCCACTCTCTACACTCCACCTCTCTGTGTCTGTCTTTCACTCTCTACAACTACACACCCACTAATCCACTCACTCTACACTCCACCTCTCTCTGTGTCTGTCTTTCACTCTCTACAACTACGCACCCACTATTCCACCCACTCTACACTCCACCTCTCTCTGTGTCTGTCTTTCACTCTCTACAACTACACATCCACTAATCCACTCACCGACTCTCTACATTCCACCTCTCTCTGTGTCTGTCTTTCACTCTCTACAACTACGCACCCACTAATCCACTCACTCTACACTCCACCTCTCTCTGTGTCTGTCTTTCACTCTCTACAACTACGCACCCACTATTCCAATCACTCTACACTCCACCTCTCTCTGTGTCTGTCTTTCACTCTCTACAACTACGCACCCACTAATCCACTCACCCACACTTTCTCTACTCCCCACCTTCTCTCTCTCTCTCTCTCTCTCTCTCTCTCTCTCTCTCTCTCTCTCTCTCTCTCTCTCTCTCTCTGCATGGCCAAACACTCTCTCTTTCATACACAGGCATGCATGCATGCTTACTCTCCCCCCCCCCCCAATCCACCCACTCACCCTCTGTGTCCCTGAGTATATTAGAAAAATATATCACATCGAAGGTATGGATATACTCCCATCTCCTAGAGGACGGAGCATTTCCTGGCTAAGATGGAAAGACAAGTGCAATGTATGTGGACAATACTGTGAAGGCAACAGATCAACATCAGTGAAGCAACTTCCAAAAGAGCAATGTACAACGGACAGCAACAGGCAATGAGTGAAAACGAGGGAAATCATTTGAATCTGGGCATTCGTGCCAAAGCGGTTTGGTAGAAGGCGTACGATTGGCTGGCAAGCCACATCGCCTATCTGTCATATTCATAGAGCCTGATTTTTGCTCTACTTGGTATCAGGAGGTATTTTGCAATAAGTTACGGTGGAAACATTCTTAAGGAATTGTTTTTCAGGTTTTCGTGGCAAGATGATCATACCATGCCTTTGCATATACTTATGAATTTTGACAAACCGACTGACAAGAGCACCACGCAGGAGACTACCCAGTATTCTATTTGTTCCACTTAGCACCATATCATCGCAATTGTAGCAAACAGCGGAGCTACACGCAGGACACCAGTGGGAGCAAGGAAGCCATATCATGAAATGAATGAGCGATGAAGCAATGTCAACATCTAGGGGAACCTGCACATAATAAAGACATGTATATAAACTAATATATGATAAAGTAGATGAAGGAACACAGTGTAGGCACAGAACTGAAACAAAATGATTCCCGCCTTACTGAGCATAGAAACCATTTTCTACAGTTGCTGACAGAGACTATTCGCCAACATTTTGGTCACAGACAGACGGTTTTGAATGTGCATCCATTGAAATGTAAAAGCAGTACAATAAGGGCATCTGGTAACATCAGCATGTTTGTGACATTCAAAGTCTTCGCAGTATTTCTACGAAAATGTTTACAACTGACACATCTTCCAAAGACTTTGAAAACTGCACCTTGATTTCAATCCTGAGGCATCAGTTCATTTTCAAAAGCAGAAAAATATTGAAACAGTGTTATCCAATCAGAAATTTCCGCTGAACCAACTACAGCCCTGGTGATTTTAGGCACATGCCTCACAAAATAATGTGCAACAGGATGTAGTTGATGGTTTCTCCCTTGTTGATCCAACCAAAACAGGAGTGAGAAAAAAGTACTACACAAAATCAATTCTACATGAGAAAAGAAACAAAAAGGAGGCAGGGAGAATTTCTTTAAAAAAAAACTCCAGCAGTGTCACCGGAAGGAAACCCCCACGAGATTCAGACGGGAGGCAGGAAAGTGAAGTCATGGAGGACGAGGCAGGACAAGTTGTCATAATGGGGACTGGATGCAATGGCTTGAGCCACTCCTTCAGAAGCCGCCCCTATAGCCCCCTCGTCGCCCTCCCCTGTCACCCCTCTCCAGGCGGGCAGCGCGGCGCTCAGCTAATCGCACCACTTCTGGTGGGACCTCCTGTAAACACACACACAAGTCAGTCAGTCAGTCAGGTAGTCACTGGGACTTCCTGTAAACACACTCACACAAGTCAGGTGGTCAGTGAGTCAGTCACTGGGACCTCCTGTAAACACACACACAAGTCAGGTGGTCAGTCAGTCAGTCACTGGGACCTCCTGTAAACACACACACACGTCAGGTGTCAGTCAGTCAGTCAGGCACTGGGACCTCCTGTAAACACACACACGTCAGGTGTCAGTCAGTCAGGTAGTCACTGGGATTTCCTGTAAACACACACACGTCAGGTGGTCAGTCAGTCACTGGGACTTCCTGTAAACACACACACAAGTCAGGTAGTCAGTCAGTCACTGGGAACTCCTTTAAACACACACACAAGTCTGGTGGTCAGTCAGTCAGTCACTGGGACCTCCTGTAAACACACACACACAAGTCATGTAGGCAGTCGGTCACTGGGACCTCCTGTAAACACACACACAAGTCAGTCAGTCAGTCACTAGGACCTCCTGTAAACAGACACAAGTCAGGTAGGCAGGCAATCAGTCTCTGGGATTTCCTGTAAACACACACGTCAGGTAGGCAGTCAGTCAGTCAGTCACTAGGACCTCCTGTAAACAGACACAAGTCAGGTAGGCAGTCAGTCAGTCAGTCAGTAGGACCTCCTGTAAACACACACAAGTCAGGTGGTCAGTCAGTCAGTCAGTCAGTCAGCCAGGCCATTCCATCAGTCAATACAAAGTCAGTCAGTCCATCTATACAGTCAGTCAATAGTCATTCATTCATTCATTCATTCTTTCATTCATTAGTCAGTCCACTTTTTCATTTATTCTTTACTGTCAGTCCACACCGTTATTCAGTCAATAGAGTCAGTTAGTTCATACAGTAAGTAAGTCAATCACAACAGAGTAGAAAGAAGAAAACAAGGGAGAGAGGGAGGGGTTGGGGGGTGGGGGGGGAGAGAGAGAGAGAGAGAGAGAGAGAGAGAGAGAGAGAGAGAGAGAGAGAGAGAGAGAGAGAGAGAGAGAGAGAGAGAGAGAGAGAGAGAGAGAGGGGGGGGGGGGGGGGGGGGGGCCGTGTACTTCTGTGTGTTGCAAGTCTGGTCTGGGTGTGTGGCGTGATCCAGCACCTACATGCCCCTGTACTCAGCATCTATGTGTATTCTCTTTTAGAGATAGCAACTGGTTGTCTCATTTGGTTTCATCCTCTTTTTCTGTCTTTTTTTTTCTTAGGCCAGAGCACCCCGAAAAAAAAGTTATGGAAACAGTTACTCAACCAAGTCTTTTTATTTATTTTTTTCCCCCAGCTGACCCAACATTTTTGGGGGATCATGGAAAAAAAGAAAAGAAAAAAAGAGGAGAAAGAAATTGATAGTAATGAGCAAAACTGCATGCTGTCCCTTCCTTCCCACCAACAGAGCACTCGGGGAATCCACTACTTAAGTTTAGAAAAAGTGTTCTCAATGTGAGAAAAAGTTTGGCTTATGCTCAATCTGGCCTCTTCTAAAAAGAAAAGAAACAAGCTAACAGTTCCTTAACTCATTCAAGGCGCAGAATTTCTAGTGTGTCTGTCCCCTGCAATCGCAGGAAAATGGACCAAATTTGAAAAATCTTAGTAAAATAAATACTGTAGCTAAAAAGCTAAACTTGGTATGGCTAGAAAGGTCTTTCTTTGCCAAAACTAGCCAAATGCTGCAAAAACCCTACACTTGCCATGACAGTAAGAAGAGCCACTATTTTGAAAAAAATAGGTCTTTCACCCAGCTCTCTTTCTCAGAGTGCCCACTACTTGTTTCTTGGTCTAGAGCTCCAAAAAAAAAGTGAACTTCAAAAAATGGCACAAAAACACACTGGAGAAATTTTGTGATGATTGTGTTTATTAGTCCTGAGTTACAATCAATATGAGCCTACAATGAATTACCGATAATGGCGAGATCGACCTATAGTTTCATCCAGCATTACAACTTCGCTCTCATCCTCGCTCTCTGATATCTCATCATTAGCGAGAGGAAAATCACTACTATCATCATCATCATCAGTGCTTCAGATTGTTGGCGCGCCCGCGCCATTGGCGCATATTTTATCAGAATGGCGCGTTACTTTCAATGTGTATGCGCCAGCCGGGCGCGTCATAAAAATCGCCAACTTGTATCGATCCTCGGTCCGTCTGTACCACTAAGCCACACCAAGCACATGTGGTCACACCACGGAGTACCAAAACCGACGCCAAACCGATGAACAGGCCTCAAACGTCGACAACGTCAAGTCAAACTGCTGCATTGCCTAGCATCGATGCATCCCTCTGTGTGATTGGCTAATAGCCAGCAAACAACCAATCAGCGAACATCTATAAATTTACCTTGCACAGACTCTCACACGTGTGCGGAATCAAGATGCCACCGAAGAAAAGGCTTAGAAAAGAAACTGAAGAAAACCAACGTCAGTTGACGTTGTCTTCAATGTTTTGCAAGAATAAAGCAAGCGGTAACTGTTTAGTTTTTATCTCTTACTAGCTCTTTCCAAAGCTGATGTCCATGTGGAGCAGTGCAAGTCTGATTTTCTCAACACCTGAGTGCACTGAATAAGGACTTTGATCTCGAAGAAAAGACCTACAAGCAGTGTAAAATCACCGTTCTGGTTCAGAAAGTCTCCTCTACTCTGCTGCCCTCATTTGTAGAAGAAGTCCTCTCCAATCTGGATAAGAGATTTCCTGATGCGGAGCTGCTCCAGGTATTCAACGTTCTAGCTATGAGGCCGATTTCCTTTGTTGACAAGATGAAGCTGGATGACTGGAGCATGGAACAAATGGAGAAATTTCTTAAACCGTTTGCTGACGAGAAGACCCACTCCTGGGTCTGCGAGGGCCAGAACTGCTGACTGAAAACTGCTCAGCCGTTCATCAACAGAGACGAGACTTGGCAAGAATGGAGGCTGCTCAAGAGAACAGTTCTCAGTGAACACTTTCCCAGAGATGATTTCGTCACCCTTTGGCAGATGATCGCCAAATTCTACCTTGCAGCTGATGAATTTCCAAATTTAAAGAAGCTGACAGCTGTGGCCCTGACACTGCCCATCCACACAGCAGACTGTGAAAGATCGTTCTCTGTGCAAAATTACGTCCAAACACAGAGGGGGAAAGCATGCACTCTCTAGCACACACTGTGACCAGCTGATGAAGGTGTGCATTGATGGACCTATCTTCCAGGACATGCCCTTTAACCGTGCAGTGCAGGTGTGGGCGGAAAGTCGCAACCGCTACCTGTTCAAGAAGAACTAGGGCACGAGACTGTCAACATCATGCTATCAAGAAAGAATAGAGTGGGTTTTGAGTGATCATGACTCTGTGTCCACAGAACGAAATGTTAAAAGAGACAATAAAACAACTGAAAGACACACAGCTTGACATGTGTTTGATATATTATTTTTTTTTGCTTTTTTAATTATTCATTTGTGTTTGGGGGGGGGGGGGGGGGGGGGGGGGGGGGGGTTGTAGGGGTGTCATGTGTGGGGTGGAGGGTCATTCTGTTTGAAGTGAAGGTTTGATTGTTAATGACCCATGTTTTTCAAAATTGACCCATCATTTTGCCTGGCCATGGGTCATTGGGCCCATGAAGTCTGAAAACAATCTGAAGCACTGCATCATGAAAGGGATCATCACAAAAACACACTGGATAAATTTTGTCATGATTGTGTTTATTAGTCCTGAGTTACAAACAATATGAGCCTACAATGAACTACCAATGATAGCGAGGTCGATTTAGTTTCAGCCAGCATGACAGCTTCGCTCTCATCCTCGCTCTCTGATACCTCATCATTAGCGAGAGGAAAACCACTACTATCATCATCATCATAAAAGGGATCATCTACATCAGTTCCTATCTCATACAAAGCATCCTCTTCAGCATCAGAACCCTCCTCTATAGCAATTTCCACTGGCTCACCCACCTCGTGCTTCGATTCAAGCGCCGCCGCCATTATTACTGTTTACTTTGTGCCTCCTAGTGCATCGCTAATAAAGGTTATGGTCTGGCCGGGAAAGATCTGTGTGTGGATCTAAAGCTGGCAAACTATAGTACAGAGACTAATTAAAGACTAGACTAGTTCCCTAAACCATATTTTCCTTGTTGTAAGGGGGCAAAAATATGCTAATGTGGTAGGCTCTATTGAGCCTAGCGAATGAGTTAACCCATCATGACCTACAGCGTGTGATGAAAACGGCTTCGTAAAACCCGAGGTTTTTTCAGGGAAAAACTCAAAGTCAACTACCACATCACCACAATCACTTCTACCAGAGATTATCATCATCATTATTGAGAGATGGATGGATGGATAAGGCTTCATAAGGCTATTAGCATCACTAGAGCAGTTTAGAGTAAGCACAAATCTATTCACGAGGTATTCGCCTCTTACGAATCGTGCAGGGAGACGCGGTGGGTCAATTCTGACCCCCGGCCCACGGGAGGATCATTATTAACCCCTTCCCTGCTTCGCCCGAAACTATCTCGGGCCTCGACTGCTCCTGCTGTGCTATGTCCCGAGACAGCCTCGGGTCTTGATTGCAAGGGAGGAAACTAAATACTTTGAACCAGTGTCTGTAGCTGTTAGAGTTACGCCCCTTAGGGCTTCCTTGGCGTTTTCGTTAGTTTGACCGACTTACATGGATTTGAAGTATTTTTGCAATTTTGATTGATTTGATCATGAAATGGCTTCTGAGAGAAGCTATAAAGCTCACTTGTCAGCACTGGAAGTGCTGAATGAACTTTTCAATGATCCTGACAGCCGTGAGGAGGGTTTTTATGAATGAGTTTGATTATTAATGTCTTCTGTGTCTTTGTGCAAAATTTCAAAGCAGTTCTCTGGAAAACAAAAATACTATGACTGAACAAAGACAGGAACAGTAAAACGCAAAAACCGTTCCCGGCATATGGCGTGTAATATATATACGGCAGTGAAGAGGTGAAGAGAGCACAAGATCACAGCAGTACATTTTTCCTCTTGTTGCAACTTCCATACTGCTTTCCTAGCTGCAGGAGGGAAGTGAGATTTCCCTCATGTATTCATTCATCATACTCCTTTTCCACGAATGAACAAACAAATGAAGTTTTCCAGTCTGTCAGCCTTCGCGGGTTATGTGAGGCTATTGACCATGACAATCACAGGAGTTGGTTCGAGTGAAAGAGCAAATTAATTTCCAAATTTTTTTCACCTTCTATAAATTGTGACTGGGCATGAGAATGGATGGATGGATGGACAGTGTTTTACGGCCTATCAGCCTTTGTAGGCTATATAAGGCCATTAAGCACGGAAATCACTAGAACAGTTTAGAGCAAACGCGAATCCAGTCACGGTGTCCCTAGTTATTCCCCTCTTATAAATCGTGTAGGGAGACGCGGTGGGTCTATTCTGACCCCGAACCCACGGGGGGTCAATTCTTACCCCGAACCCACAGGGGGATCTGTGCATGAGAAACCAGGCTAAAGTCTGCAGAAGAACAAAATTAGATCTTTCAACCACAAGACAACTTATTCATTTTCCACAGAAAGCAGCTTGTTAATGGGTGAAACTAACTCACTGGCAACGTAATGCCCGCATAGGGGCATTGGACGCGTCACTACCAGAAACGTAACGCCCACATAGAGGCGTTGTCAACAGAAAATTCCTGTATTCTCGCCAATGGTCTAAGGGAAGCAACTCCAGTTTAGAATGCTGTAGGAACCACTTCTGCATTGTGAGTTACCTTTCTTTATGATTTCTTTAGAGGCGGAGGTTTGAATCAGTGAATGTTTATGCGTACACCGTACGTTTTGCGAAAATGGCTGACAAACGCGTATCGGAGGTGCTTGAATGAGTTAGAGGAAGGATCTGATGATGAAGAAGCTGTTGTGAACCCCCTATCAGACAGTGATTTTGAAGAGACTGATGAAGAGTGAGATATTGCTGACAATCAGCTAGGTGAGACAGAAGATAGCAATGACAGCGATGACCAGCGCTCAATCGAAACACCGACTCGCATGTCAGTCAACAACGTCGAAGTGCATCGCCTCAGCCCAGCACAAGCAGTCAGCTGTCAGCACCTCGTTGTATGTAGTGATTTTTCTTTTGTAGATGACTTTTTTATATTGCAAATGCTATCAGAATATAGGTAAATATATTGGCATTGTTTTTGCATTTCAGATTTCTTTTTTTGAAGGCACCATTCCATCATTTTTCAATTCTTGCAACTTGACTGACGATTTTTGAACTTTTTCTTTTTTGGCTGATTACATCATTATTTCAGTAGACATAACTCAAATTATGCACATTGAAACATTTCGATCATGATTTGTTTGAATTAAGTGAATAAATATCTTTTATTTGATATATAGCTTTTGTCATTATTTCATGGCTTTCTATTTTTATTAGATTTTTGAAAATGCTTGAAAAACCTACGATTCTGAAGATACGCTGCCATTGTTGGCTGACGACTCCAGTGAGTTAATATTATTTTTCGAATCATGCAAAGTTCAAGAAAGCAACTACATTACGTAGTGCACTTATGGCTTTTCTCCGAGTTTGCTCCAAAAGGGTTCTTGCTGACTTTGGCCTTGTCTCTCATGCGCCGTCACAGTTGTGCAAGTATTATATCCTAGACTGTAGAGTATCCTAAAAAATAGAGCGTGACATACTTGCATATTATTAACATGACGTGTTCACCCCCCAAATCTTGTGATTGGACAATGCCAGGCAGAGATGACTTTTCCCCACCTACTCTTGTTATTCAACTGTGATTAGCCGGTTGTAACGGTGAGCGTTTTATGAAATCTCGGACCCAAAGATTTGTGTCTTTGCTGCGTGTGATTACACAAACATTTCTAGAGGAAAGTACCATTTTTATCGGGTAATAAAGTGAAAGAAAACGATAAAAACCCTTATTTCGTCATGTAGGTCACGCTCTACGTTTTAGGATACTCTACGGTGTAGGATATGACACAAGGCGAACTGGATCTGCCTTTCTCTCCAACCCCCAGTCACTGATCATGTCATGCGTGCTGAATGTGGCTGAGGCGCTCGCTATGACCCGCTGATACTAATCAATATGTATTCATTACCTCCGCCGAGGAGGTTATGTTTAACCCTTGGTTCGTTCATTCCTGAGTCTCCTCTTACCCCCAACCTCCAGTGGGAGTGAGGGATGAAAGCAAAAGGAAGAATGAAGGGGTGCATACCCTGCTCTCCCAGTACGGCCGATGCGGTGGACGTACTCCTCGATGTTGCGTGGGAAGTCATAGTTGATGACGAGGCTGCAATCAGATAGAGCTTTGGCTTTCACCCTCACCCTGGCATCATCGTTGGGAGTGTTTGGCCTGTTAGCACTACTCGAGTCAAACTGTCTATGCGTTTGTGTGTGCCCCTTTAGGCGTGTGCCTGCCTCTATGCATGCATATGTGTGTGTGTACATACATGTATACTCATATTTTGTTTTTGTGTGTGTGCATGTGTGCGCGCATATTTTCTGTGTGTGTGTGTGCAATCATGCATGTGTATGATTGCATGCATTAGTGCATCCGTGTACACATTATTTTCTGTGTGTACGCATTTTTTCTCTGTGTGTGCACATGCATGAGTATGATTGCATGCATTTGTGCATGCATGCATGTTTTTATGTGTGCATGTATGCATGTGTGTGTATGTGTTTGAATGCATGTGGCTCCGTGTGTGTGCACATCTGTGCTAATGCGGACCATGTCTGTGTCAAGTTTTTCAGTCTCTGTGACCAAGTCACAAGAACAGCCAGCACTCACGTCACGTCCTTGACATCGAGACCTCGGGCAGCAAGGTCGGTGGACACCAGAATGCGCGTTTCCGATGACTTGAAGTTGGACAGCGCGGAGACACGGTCACTTTGCTCCCTGCACGCACACAAACAAATCAAATCAATGATGATGAGGGAGAAAACTGCATCGAACACAGACAACAAGACGGCACCCAGAGCAAACCATCACCAAGGAAGCCACAGTTACTCTTCCTTGACCTGTAATATTCAGGCGGGATGTTCTGCTAGTTGGGCCCGACCCTGCGTAGTTGGGTTCATTTCATCGCTGCGCCTGAAAGCATTTCTGAGTGTGGATTGCATATGCTGGCAATCATAAATAGTTAGACATTATGACACCAACTTCATGATAAGCAAGACAATTTCTCTTTATGCTGCCAATTCCAACTCTAGGTAACAGTTAACCTTCAAAATGTTACGGATTGTTCTTTGGGTGAAAACCTGACATTGCACTAAATTTCTTCAGGATCCTTTGTGAACTTGTTACTTTGCCGAATAGCTAACTAGCAAACTGTTTACTTTGCAGAATAGCTAACTAGCAAACTGTTTACTTTGCCGAATAGCTAACTAGCAAACTGTTTACTTTGCCAAATAGCTAACTAGCAAACTGAGTGAAGAGCATAACTGTCTTGGTGGAGGTTTAGATGAAAAATAGTTGTATTGCATGTATGACATTGCTGGGGTTGTGCACATTATGCTTATGGGGAAGAAAAGACTGGTAACATCTATTTGATATGAGAGAAGGGAGAGATCGAGAGGGAGGGAGGGAGGGAGGGAGGGAGGGAGGGAGGGAGGGAGAGAGGGAGAGAGAGAGAGAGAGACAGACAGACAGACAGACATGAACAGAGACACACACACAGACCGACAGACAGACAGACAGATAATCCTGAGACAGTTACAAGAGTGGTGAAGATGGGATACAGTAAGTGGTAGAGAGTGGATGTGACAAAAAGAGATATAGAAATATGTATACTCATAGGGGGGGGGGGGGGGGGTGGGGGGGGGGGGGGGGGGGGGCGGGAGGGGGGGAGAGAGAGGAGCGTAGAAGAGGAGAGAGTAGAGAGAGAGAGAGAGAGGAGAGACAAGAGAGAGGAGAGAGAGAGCGAGAGACAGACTGAGGGAGAAGGAAAGAGAGAGAGAGAGAGAGAGAGAGAGAGAGACAGAGAGAGAGAGAGGAGAGAGAGAGAGAGAAAGAGAGAGAGAGACAGACAGAGAGAGAGAGACAGAGAGAGAGAAAGAGAGAGAGAGAGAGAGAGAGAGAGAGAGAGAGAGAGAGAGAGAGAGAGCGAGACGAAGCAAGACCTACCTATCACCATGCATGCATTCGCAGGCGTAGTCCTTAAGAGCCATGTCGCTGGCCACATCGTCAGCACTGTCAACGGAAAAACAGATTTCTACATGCAAAGTCCTTCCAAACTTGACAGCACTAAAACACAAAGCAGTAAAAGTTCATTGTAGTTCCCTGCTCATCTACATATTCATCCATTCCCCAATCCATCCACATAATCACTCATTCAAACAATCATCCATCATCTACAGAACATCCTTACTACCATCTATTCATCCATCCACTCACAAACCTGGTAAATCATTTATCCATCCATTCCTCTTCCCAAATATCCATTAAATCAACAATCTGTGCATAAACCCACTCACCCATCCAGCAAAGTTATCCACCCATTCTCTCTATTCATTCACCCACCCACCCACCCATCCATCCACCCACCCATCCTTTCTCTATCCATCAGGGTATGGAATGGGGCGGATGGAGTTTTACAGCCCATCACTATCAGCCTTGGTAGGCTGAGTAAGGCCATTAATCACAGAATCAAAGAAACTTTCTAGAGTATGCCCAGCTCAAGCCACAACGTCCCTATCTATTCACCTCTTACAAAGTGCGTAGAGAGACATGGTGGGTCTATTCTCACCCCCAACCCACAGGGGGGGCCATCCACCAGGGCATCTAGTGACAGAATGGATACATCCTCACTCTGGAGGCCCTGCCTCCGCCACTCTCTTTTCTCTCGAATAGTGGCCGCTCTTCTTTCCTTGAATAGCGGTCGCTCTTCTTTTCTTGAATAGCGGCCGCTCTTCTTTCCTTGAATAGCGGCTCTTCTTTCCTCGAATAGTGGCCGCTCTTCTTTCCTTGAATAGTGGTTGCTCTTCTTTCCATGAATAGTGGCCGCTCTTCTTTCCTTGAATAGCGGTCGCTCTTCTTTTCTTGAATAGCGGCCGCTCTTCTTTCCTTGAATAGCGGCTCTTCTTTCCTCGAATAGTGGCCGCTCTTCTTTCCTTGAATAGTGGTTGCTCTTCTTTCCTCGAATAGTGGCCGCTCTTCTTTCCTTGAATAGTGGTTGCTCTTCTTTCCATGAATAGTGGCCGCTCTTCTTTCCTTGAATAGTGGTTGCTCTTCTTTCCTTGAATAGTGGTTGCTCTTCTTTCCTTGAATAGTGGCCGCTCTTCTTTCCTTGAATAGCCACTCTTCTTTCCTCGAAGGTCTCGACGCCCTTGTGGCAGAGGTGTTTCCACAGAGACCTGTCTTGTCCCTGAGCCGCCCACAGACCTGGGCACCCTAGATTTTCAAAATCAGAAGATTCTGGGTGAAAAAATCAGAAGATTTTTTCTCGAACTCCAAACGACACAAAAACACAACACACACACTGGAACTCCAACACAAAAAAAATCGTGAGATCGTGAAAACCAGTCATACAATGCTTCAAAAATCGTACATTGTACGATTTTTTCGTACAAGTGCACAGGTCTGCGCCCAGCTCTCAGTGCCCACGCCACCAGCTTTGAGATGCTCCTTCAGGCAGTCTCTGAAGTGTCCAGTTGTCCACTACTCAAGACCAACCAACACTTAGGATCCTCTGTCTCCTCTTGATGCTCTTTTCGTGCCTCCTCATGCCCACAAGTTCCACCTATGACTGGCACTAACTTCAATGTTATGGTAGAGGGACCTCGGTCACGCTTGGTAAGCTGGAGCAATTCTGGGATTGAGCGCAGCACTCCTTCTTGGTGGGCACATACAGCTTGGTGATATTTTTGGTGTCCATGACATGCCAATTAAAAATGTCTTATCTTGATTTTCACGCCCGCACCTCTCTCTTTATTGATGCGTTTTGTCCCTAGCCCTCTCTCAATCCACACCGTCCAGCCACTCTCATTCCCTCTCAAATCCACCAGGTCCAGCCCTCTCTCTCTCTCCTCCGTCTCTTCACCAGTCCAAGCCCTCTCTCTCGCCTCCTCACTCCAACCAGGTCCAGCCCTGCTCACTTTTCTGCTCCCTCTCGAATCCCACCAGGTATCCCCGCCCTCTCTGGCCCTCCCCCTCTCACACATCCACTACAGTCCAGCTACTCTCTCTCCTCCTCCCCTCTTCATCCACACCGTCCACGGCCAGTCTAGCTCTCTGGCTCTCATCGCCCTCTCGTTATCCACCAGTCCAGTCGCCTCGAGCTCTGCGCTCCGCCTCGATCCACATCCAGCAACCGTCCAGCCCTCTCTTCACTCCCCTTCATCGGAAATCCACCAGCCAGCCCTCTCGTCTGCCATTGGGGTTTGTGTACCTCTCATGTCAAAATCTCACCAGCCAGCCCTCTCCTCTCCCCTCTCAATCCATCAGTGCAGCCTCTCCTTTACTCTTCCTCCTTCTTTTCCCCAAAAAAAAAAAATTTTTTTTTCTTTTTTTTTTTTTTTTTTCCAAAACCAGTCCAAGGCCTCTTCTCGTCTCTCCCGTCTTCAATACCACCAGTTCCAGCCCTCTCTCTTACGCCCCGATTGTCCGATCACATCAACCAGTCCCAGCCCTCTCTCATGACCCGCTCAATCCGACTCAGCCAGCCCTCTCTCTCCCGCCTCTTCAATCCCACCAGTCCAGAGCCTCTATCTCCTCCTCTGCAATCCACCAGATCCAGCCCTCTCTCTCTCCCTCTCAATCCACCCGCCAGCCCTCTCTCTCCCCCTCTTAATCCACCAGTCCAGCCCTCTCTCTCCCTCTCTCAATCCACCAGTCCAGCCCTGTCTCTCTCCTCTCCTCCACATCAGCCCTCTCTTCCTCTCATCCACAGTCCAGCCCTCTCTCTCCCCTCTTAATCCACCAGTCCAGCTACCTCTCTCCTCCCTCTACTCAATGCACCAGTCCAGCCCTCTCTCTCTCTCCCCTCTCAATCCACCAGTCCGAGCCTCTCTCTCCTCACCCCTCAATCCACCCAGTCGATCCTCTCTCTCCCCCTCTCAATCCACCAGTCCAGCCATCTCTCTCTCCCCTTCAATTCCACCAGTCCCAGATCCCTCTCTCTCCCCCTCTCAATCCACCAGTCCAGCCCTCTCTCTCCCCCTCTCAATCCACCAGTCCAGCCCTCTCTCTCTCCCTCTCTCTTCACCAGTCCAGCCCTCTCTCTTCCTCAATCCACCAGTCCAGCCCTCTCTCTCCCTCTCAATCCACCAGTCCAGCCCTCTCTCTCCCCCTCTCAATCCACCAGTCTAGCCCTCTCTCTCCCCTCTCAAACACCAGTCCAGCCCTCCTCCCCTCTCATCCACCAGTCCAGCCCCCCCCCCCCCCCCCTCTCTCCCTCTCAATCCACCAGTCCAGCCCTCTCTCTCCCTCTCAATCCACCAGTCCAGCCCTCTCTCTCCCTCTCAATCCACCAGTCCAGCCCTCTCTCTCCCTCTCTCAATCCACCAGTCCAGCCCTCTCTCTCTCCCTCTCAATCCACCAGTCCAGCCCTCTCTCTCCCCCTCTCAATCCACCAGTCCAGCCCTCTCTCTCCCCCTCTCAATCCACCAGTCCAGCCCTCTCTCTCCCCCTCTCAAAACACCAGTCCAGCCCTCTCTCCACCTCTCAATCCACCAGTCCAGCCCTCTCTCTCCCTCTCAATCCACCAGTCCAGCCCTCTCTCTCCCTCTCAATCCACCAGTCCAGCCCTCTCTCCCATCCTCCATCCACCCACCAGTTCATTTCTCTCCCCGTCCATTCATTCCATCCACCAGTCCATCCCCCTCTCTCTCCCTCCCTCCAATCACACATCCCTCCCTCCCTCCCCCAATTCATCCCTCCCTCCCTCCATCCCTCCCCCATCTGTCCGTTCATCCATCCATCCCTTCCTCCCTCCCTCCATCCCCCATCTGTCTGTTCCTCCATCCATCCCTTCCTCCCTCCACTGTCTGTCCATCCATCCATCCCTTCCTCCCTCCATCTGTCTGTCCATCCATCCATCTGCCCATCCATCCCTCCCTTCATCTATCCATCTGTCCCTCCATCCAACCGTTCCTTCGTCCATCCATTCCTTCGACCGTCCATCCGCCCATCCCTCTGTCCATCCGCCCATCCTTCCATGCATCCCTCCATTTGTCTGTCCCTGTCCCTCCATCCGTCCGTCCCTCCCTCCCTCCCACAAAGCAGGGAGTTGCTGCACTGAGACCTGGAGCTATTGCTGCCATCAGCTGACAGCAGCCTCAGCGCAGACAGGAGCCTCAGCGCAGACAGGAACCTCAGTGCAGACAGAGCTATTGCTGCCATCAGCTGACAGCAGCCTCAGCGCAGACAGGAGCCTCAGCGCAGGCAGGAGCCTCAGTGCAGACGGAGCTATTGCTGCCATCAGCAGACAGCAGCCTCAGCGCAGACAGAGCTATTGCTGCCATCAGCTGACAGCAGCCTCAGCGCAGACAGGGGGAGAAAGCCATCGGCACTTACACAGCCTTCCTGCCACAGAAGACGATGATCTTGTCATCTGGCTGCAAACTGCCCATGATCTCGAAGAGCTGCAATAACAGGACACAGAGAGGTCTTCAATGAATGAATGAATAAAATGATGAAAGAATGCATGAATGGATAAATGAAAGGATGGATGGATGGATGAATGATCGTATGAACAAAAGAATGAATGAGGTTTTACAACCTTTTGTTTGTAGGCTTGAAAACATCATTGACTATTAACCCATTCCATGCCAGCTTCGTCATTCTATTATGCAACTGCCAGTGCCAGGGAATTTCAGTAAAAATGACGTAATACTACACCGAGTTCAGGAGAAAAATCATATCTCAATTTCAGTGCATAACAACCCCATAAAACCCATATTTCTTTGAAATCACAGACAATCAGGAACACAACAAACACAATGACATGATTTTTAGAGACTTTATTTCTTAAATCAAGCTTGAATAAAACAAAATTTATCAATGCCTTTAAATAAAAAAAGATGATTTCTTGTATATCTTCATGGTATACTCACACACCCCCCCCCCCAAAAAAAAAATAAATAAATAAATAAAAAAAATAATAATAATTCTTATTTGTTTTTCAGATTGTAAAACTATGTCTCAGATGTCTCAGGGTCATTTTTCTTACAAAATATTTATGAAATTAAATACTGAAAATTATTTGAACATACTATATCAATAGTACGAAGAAAGATACAAACTGTAACACCTACAGCAATTACTGTAGATAAAGTCATGCAAAATTGCTACTATCATGCCAGTAAAATGCAAGAAGGAACTACTGTATTCACATTAGAATAAAAAGGCTTGTAGGATACTTTCTCTTCAGCCTTCAGGTAGTAACAATGCTATCTACATAATGATGAAAATGAGGAATTCACATGTACGCACTTTTCAAAGTCATGCATGATTGCTATGATCACTATCATGCCAGGCAAATTCAAGAAGAGACTACTGTATTTAGACAAGTATAAAAAGGCATACAGAGACGGATACAAGCCCTGGAAATGAGATTCTACCGCAAGATTCTGAACATCTCATATAAAGACCATGTCACGAATGAGGAAGTCAGCAACAGGATCAGGAGAGCAATTGGAAAGTACGAAGACCTGCTCTCAAGCGTGAAAAGCAGAAAGCTGAAGTGGTACGGTCACGTGTCAAGAGGCAGTGGGCTGGCCAAGACCATCCTGCAAGGTACCGTACCAGGTGGGAGAAGGAGAGGCAGGCAGAGAAAGAGGTGGGAAGACAACATCAAAGAGTGGACAGGCTTGACCTTTGCTGACTCACAGCGAGCCACAGAGGATAGAGATCGATGGAGGAAGATTGTCCGAAAGTCATCAGTGGTGCCTCAACAACCCATCTCAGGGTTAAGAGACTGAACTGAACTGAACTGAACTGAAAAAGGCTTGTAGGATATTTTCTCTTCAGCCTTCATTGTAACAATTTTATCTACATAATGATGAAAATGAGGAATTCACATGTACACACTTTTCAAAGTCATGCATGATTGCTATGATCACTATCATGCCAGGCAAATTCAAAAAGAAACAACTGCAGTAATTACTATGGTCTGTGAAGGAAAGAATTGTAATATTTTGTCATGCATGCATCTCAATGAAAAGTCAGTTCAAGTGAGCAGTCCAGTATTTCAGCTTGAAGCATGGAGCAGGGTAGAATCCAAGCTAATCAGGACAGTCTGGCCACAAGCTTTTGGAGACCCAGGAAATTCCCTTCTAGTGGCAGACATGGCACAACCTAGCCTGGTACAGTAAGGTCCTTTTGCATGCCAAGAGAATATCCACCACTAGACAGTTCAGAATTTCTTTACTGTGTGGTAAATTTGGAAGCATGGAACAGCACAGAGGCCAGGCTGGTCAGGACAGTCAGGGCACATGACCTTGGTGACACGGCGGATGCCCTTCTTGTGGCAGACCCGACCTCGCTTAGCCTGGTACCCCTTCGAAACCCACGCTGCTCTGCTGCAGCTAAGGTTTGGTCTCCATACCGATTGGTTTCAGAAACGAGATGGTGAATGAGACTGTCCATGAATAACAGCTTGACCTTGACCTTTATATGACCTTGACCTTCAGGTGACCCTCAAGGTCAAGGTCAAACAACTAAACCTACCAAAGACATCATACACTAAGAAATGCTTTACACTTTTTTCCTACCAAAATACATGTGACCTTGACCCAAGGTCAAGGTCATCCAAGGTCATGCAACACAAAGCTGTTAATTCAAGACATAGGAAGCACAATGGTGCTTATTGGCATTTTCTACCATGAGATATGGTCACTTTTAGTGGTTCACTACCCCATTTTGGTCACATTTCATAAGGGTCAAAGTGACCTTGACCTTGATGATATGTGACCAAATGTCTCATGATGAAAGTATAACATGTGCCCCACATAATTATTAAGTTTGAAACAGTTATCTTCCATAGTTCAGGGTCAAGGTCACTTCAAAATATGTATACAATCCAACTTTAAAGAGCTCCTGTGGCCTTGACCTTGAAGCAAGGTCAACCAAACTGGTATCAAAAGATAGGGATTACTTTGCCCTATATACCATATATAGGTCAGGTATCCAATCTCAAAAACTTCAGAGAAATTTCAGAAAATGTGAAAAATGACTGTTTTTTAGACAACATTTATGGCCCCTGCGACCTTGACCTTGAAGCAAGGACAAGTCACTATATATGTTTTTTGAGGCCTTGTCATCATACACCATCATGCCACATTTGGTATTGATAGACTTAATAGTCTCCAAGAAAAATCCAACGTTAAAGTTTTCGGACGCCTGGACGCCCGGACGGACGAAACGGGTGAGTACATAGACTCACTTTTGCTTCGCATGTGAGTCATAAATGTTGTGGGCTGATTTCTCGGATTGTTGATTTTTCACGATGGTAGCTTCATGTAGAAATCGATAGAAAATTGTGTGTTTGTGCTAGTCACTTTTTTTTTTTTCATTTTGTAGACAGATGAGTAGTCTGTGATACTACAATGAGAATTTTATAGAAAAACATTTGGTAAATTTTGCATTTGCTAAAGATTAAAAGAATTTCAAGGCTTACACAAACAGAAAACATATAGTTAAAATTCTAGGTTGTAGTGTTTATTTTAACAAAATAGAGAAGATGTCTTCTTCATGTAATCTAATGAGCAACATTATTATATGTAAATCAAAACTTGTTTGAAGTTGATATGTAGTCTCTTGATTGTTTTTTTTACTGATTTATTGAAAAATACGTATATCCCCCATTTCCGTCATAACACTATCATTATTCTCATAAGTACACTAGATACAGCCTTTATTTGATTTTTTGCTTTGTTTATTCCAAATGAACTAAATCAAGAATCAGCATCAAACTGGAGAAAAAAAAATGGTAAAAAAATGTGTACTGTAGCTGCCAGGTCTGCCCTTAAGTGGAGTGACCTCAGTTTGACGCTCCCCTCAGCCAACATACCCTCCGCTGCTATGATCAGACTGTAGCATATCCTAGCGTTTGCCTAGGGTAAGCGTTCCTGTTTGTTTTCTCATCAAATGCTGAACACAGGGGTATCTACAAATTTCGGAATCTCTGTGACCGAATAATCGGTCATAAGGGCACTATTGAGGGCGTAATTGCATGACCGAATATTCGGTCATAAGGGCATGGAGCGGGTTAAATCGGTAGACCTATGAGCAAGTTAAGTTACCATCCCCCTAGCTATTTGTCCTAAGATGAAGTAGACAGGGAGATTGGGGGGGGGGGGGGGGGGGGGGAGGGGGGTGGGGGGAGGGGAGCAGGTGTGGTGCGAGTGTGTGTGCAAGTGTGTGTGTATGTGTGTGTATGTGTGTGTAGTGTGTGTGTGTATGTGTGTGTGTATGTGTGTGTGTGAGTGTGTGTGTGAGTGCTTGTTTAGTGTGTGCGGGTGCATGCATGCGCCTATTCTTATCCCCAACCCACAGTGTGCAAGCAAGCCTCAACACAACAAACCCAGTGTGTGTGCAAGTGTGTGTGTATGTGTGTGTATGTGTGTGTAGTTGGTGTGTGTATGTGAGTGTGTGTGTGAGTGCTTGTGCAGTGTGTGCGGGTGCATGCATGCGTCTATTCTTATCCCCAACCCACAGTGTGCAAGCAAGCCTCAGCACAACAAACCCAGTATCGAGTGAGAAAGTTTTCCTTGTTTCCACTCACCCTGGCCTTCTTATCCTCATCCTCCATCACCTCCACGTACTGCGTCACGCTGTGCACCGCCTGCAAAGGACGGATGGATGGATGGATCAATGGATGGATGGATGGATCAATGGATGGATAGATGGATGGAGTTTTACGGCCTATCAGCCTTTTTAGGCTCTATATAAGGCCATTTAGCATGAAAATCACTCAAGCATTTTAGAGTAAACGCAATTCAAGTCACTGTTTGGTGTCCTAGGTCAATTCTTCCCCCCAACCCACGGGGGGTCAATTCTTCCCCCGAACCCACGGTGGGTCAATTCTTCCCCCGAACCCACGGGGGGACGCCTGCAGGGGAGACAGGGACACAGGGATAAAAACACGCTCATGCAACCTGAGATGCAAAAATGAAACATTTCTTTCTTCATGAATGAATGAATGAATGAATGAATGAATGAATGAATGAATGAACAAACAAACAAATGAACACTCGGTTCTCCAACACAGAATGTTACAGACACATCACACATTCAGATCTCCAACACTCAATGTTACACATACATCACACATTCAGATCTCCAACACTCAATGTTACACATACATCACACATTCAGATCTCCAACACTCAATGTTACAGACACATCACACAGTCAGATCTCCAACACTCAATGTTACACATTCTTCACACATTCAGATCTCCAACACTCAATGTTACAGACACATCACACATTCAGATCTCCAACACTCAATGTTACACATACATCACACATTCAGATCTCCAACACTCAATGTTACACATTCTTCACACATTCAGATCTCCAACACTCAATGTTACACATTTCCTCCCATTCAGATCTCCAACACTCAAGGTCACACAGCCACATCTCCAACACTCAATGTTACACACACATCACACAGCCACATCTCCAACACTCAATGTTACACACACATCACACAGCCACATCTCCAACACTCAATGTTACACACACACAGACCTGCCAACCCACTATCATGCCAAAGAGTAGCATCCAGAGCTATTTGGAGTAGCATGGAAGGAATAGGCGTAGGGGGGGTGGGGGGGGGTGGGGAGAGATAAAGCTGTGAGGTTGGCGTGATAAGAGCTGACCCGGTGGCGTGAAAGCGGGGGGGGGGGGGGGGGGGGGGAGGGAGATAAGGCTGTGAAGGCGGCGCGATAAGCTGCACTGGCGGCGTGAAAGCGGGGGGGGGGGGGGGGGGGGGAGATTCTCCATCAAGGTCAAAAGTTCAAGCACGCGGGGAAAAGCGTAGTTTTTATGGACAAGCGTAGCAGCGTAGCAGCGTAGCAGGCATGTCGAAAGCGTAGCATGCTATGCCTAAAGCGTAGAATTTGGCAGGTCTGCACACATCACACAGCCACATCTCCAACACTCAATGTTACACACACATCACACAGCCACATCTCCAACACTCAATGTTACACACACATCACACAGCCACATCTCCAACACTCAATGTTACACACACATCACACAGCCACATCTCCAACACTCAATGTTACACACACATCACACAGCCACATCTCCAACACTCAATGTTACACACACATCACACAGCCACATCTCCAACACTCAATGTTACACACACATCACACAGCCACATCTCCAACACTCAATGTTACACACACATCACACAGCCACATCTCCAACACTCAATGTTACACACACATCACACAGCCACATCTCCAACACTCAATGTTACACACACATCACACAGCCACATCTCCAACACTCAATGTTACACACACATCACACAGCCACATCTCCAACACTCAATGTTACACACACATCACACAGCCACATCTCCAACACTCAATGTTACACACACATCACACAGCCACATCTCCAACACTCAATGTTACACACACATCACACATCACGGAACTCACAGCCAGATCCAGGGAGCCAACGTTGACCTTGATCGCGTCCTTGAGGTAGCGCTCAGCCATGCTCACCACACCTGGAGGCCATGTAGCACTGCAATGAAGGATGGATGGATGGATGAGTGGGTAGATGGATGGATGGATGGATGGAAGGATGGATGGAAGGATGGATGGAAGGATGGATGGAAGGATGGATAGAAGGATGGATGGAAGGATGGATGGAAGGATGGACGGATGGATGGATGGGTGGATGGATGGATGGGTGGGTGGATGGATGGAGGGATGGATGGATGGATGGATGGGTGGATGGATGGATGAGTGGGTGAGTGGGTGGATGGATGGATGGATGGATGGATGGATGGATGGATGGATGGATGGACGGGTGGATGGATGGATGGGTGAGTGGGTGGATGGATGGATGAGTGAGTGGGTAGACGGATGGATGGATGGATGGATGGATGGATGGATGGGTGGAAGGATGGATAGAAGGATGGACGGATGGATGGACGGACAGATGGATGGATGGGTGGATGGATGGGTGAGTGGGTAGATGGATGGATGGCCGGGTGGATGGATGGATGGATGGATGGATGGATGGGTGAGTGGGTGGATGGAAGGGTGCATGGGTGGATGGATGGATGGATGGATGGATGGATGGATGGATGGATGGATGGATGGATGTACGAATGGGTGAGTGGGTAGATGGATGGATGGGTGGGTGGATGGATGGATGGATGGATGGATGGGTGAGTGGGTGGATGGAAGGGTGCATGGGTGGATGGATGGATGATGACTGGATGGATGGATGGATGGAAGAGCGCATGGGTGGATGGATGAAGGATGGAAGTTTCATGGCCTATCAGCCTATACAGGCAGGCAATGTACGGCCACTGAGCCCAAATATCTCTATAATAGGTACCAGAGCAAGTCAAGGTGGGATTTCCCTACTTTTGTTCCTCTATTGAATGACAGAACCACGCCAAGGGTCCATTCTCACTCCCAACCCACGGGGGAATGCTGCGATTGAGGCTGACAGTGAGAAGAAATGCAGACGAGAAGTTTCAGGGCATTGGTTCTGTACAGAGTGTTACTGCACTGCCTTTCATTTCAAGTTCCCAAGGTGAAGGCTGGATGAATGCCTACCTGGTCATGGTCATCTGACGGTCAGAGCGAATGTCTAGCATGATTTTGCGGATGTCATATTCAAAGCCCAAGTCCAGCATGCGGTCAGCTTCATCCAGCACCTGAAAAGATATTTTGTCAACAATGTATGATACAAAGTGGGGCTTGATCTCATTTCGCTGCTGTTGCCAAGCAACAATAAATACGTGTGAGAAACTCTATTGCTTCTGATGCAAACCAATACATCTCATAAACAAGAAGGGCAAAGTCGAAATGACTCACATGCTTGACCTTGACCTTTACATGACCTTGACCTTTAGGTGACCTTCAAGGTCAAACAACTAAACCTAGCAATGACATCATACACTAAGAAATGCTTTACACATTTTCCCTACCAAAATGCATGTGACCTTGACCCAAGGTCAAGGTCATCCAAGGTCATGCAACACAAAGCTGTTAATTCAAGACATAGGAAGCACAATGGTGCTTATTGGCACTTTCTACCATGAGATATGGTCACTTTTAGTGGTTCACTACCCCATTTTGGTTACATTTCATAAGGGTCAAAGTGACCTTGACGATATGTGACCAAATGTGTCTCATGATGAACGTATAACATGTGTACTACAATGTTATGAAGTTTGGAAGAGTTATCTTCCATAGATCAGGGTCAAGGTCTCTTCAAAATATGTATACAATCCAACTTTAAAGAGCTCCTGTGACCTTGAGCTTGAAGCAAGGTCAAGTCACTATGTATATTTTGTGAGGCCTTGTCATCCTACACCATCATGCCAAATTGGGTGTTGATAGACTTAATAGTCTCCGAGAAAAATCCAATGTTAAAGTTATTTTAGGATTACAGGACGCCCAGACGCCCGGACGGACGCCCGGATGCCCGGACAGATGACAGAAAGTATAACATGTGTACTACAATGTTATGAAGTTTGGATGAGTAATCTTACATAGTTCAGGCTCAAGGTCACTTAAAAACAAGAAGGGCAAAGCCCATCGGACTCACATGCTTGACCTTCACCTTTATATGACCTTGACCTTCAGGTGACCTTCAAGGTCACGGTCAAACAACTAAACCTACCAATGACATCATACACTAAGAAATGCTTTACACATTTTTCCTACCAAAATACATGTGACCTTGACCCAAGGTCAAGGTCATCCAAGGTCATGCAACACAAAGCTGTTAATTCAAGACATAGGAAACACAATGGTGATTATTGGCACTTTCTACAATGAGATAGTCACTTTTAGTGGTTCACTACCCCATTTTGGTCACATTTCATAAGGGTCAAAGTGACCTTGACCTTGTTGATATGTGACCAAATGTGTCTCATGATGAAAGTATAACATGTGCCCCACATAATTATTAAGTTTGAAACAGAACTTTATCTTCCATAGTTCAGGGTCAAGGTCACTTCAAAATATGTATACAATCCAACTTTGAAGAGCTCCTGTGACCTTGACCTTGAAGCAAGGTCAACCAAACTGGTATCAAAAGATAGGGCTTACTTTGACCTATATACCACTTGTAGCTAAGGTCGCCATTCTCAATAATGTGGGAGAAAATTGGGAAAATGTGAAAAATGACTTTTTGAGACCACATTTATGGCTCCTGTGACCTTGACCTTGAAGCAAGGTCAAGTCACTATGTATGTTTTTTGAGGCCTTGTCATCATACACCATCATGCCACATTTGGTGTTGATAGACTTGGTCAAAAGTACAGAGGTGAGCAGAGGGTCAATTTCAATACCCATCAGTGAAACTTTGCCTCACAAACTCAAACTTCAACACATGCTGACTTCAAACTTGCTGTGACTTATTTAGTATTGAACAATGTTGCTAGCAAATAATTTTTTTCTCACTAAAATTGATAGTTGTTGAGTTATTTGCATTTGTGTTAGGAATATTGAGTTTTGGGAAACAGAGAAAGTGTTACACATTCCAAAAGGCTCATTTTCAAGCTCTTTTTTACACACACAAAAAGTAAATCCTAATAATTATTTTCTGCCAAAGTTGTTTTTGGGAGACCTTCTTTTCAACAGACTTGCTGAGAAATAAAATTTGTAATCCAAAATAATAATTTTGATGTATAAAGTCTGTTCACAACATTTGTGTAACACTAGCACCATCGTCTTCAAAGGTTAAAATTCCACACAAAGATTCTGTCTTACCCCATGCATTCAGTGTCACTACATGCTACA
>JAWQFJ010002220.1:46332-48832 GCA_034096865.1 Theodoxus fluviatilis | reverse complement strand
TGTGAAACCGCGTTAAGCAGGTTGCTGCGCTTGACTAGCTAGGGGCAGTGAGCAATGTAGTAGTAGGCAGGAAGTGTTCACCTTGCTACATAGCTTGGACTTGTGATAAGACATAGTCTTCCCCTAGTAGCCTTTTTCAAGACAAGTAGACTGTCCTATATTTTCGCTGGCCAGGTCAGATGATAGACGCCTGTTAGCATGAATTATGACGACAGAATGTAAGCATGCCTTTGGCCAAGTCGAGAATTGAAAGGGTCCGATACGCTCTCTGCCTGTAAATATGTCAGCAACGAGGATTGTCAAAGAATGAGGAAGTTGAACTCACTGGGGCCAAACAATGCTGTGGCAGTTATTTAGTGAGCTATTTCTTCAAGTGTAGCAAAATCACACGTGTAGACGGCAATTGGGATACGTTCCCTAGCAAAGACTTAAGTAGTTGTGTGTACCTTCAATGTCTCGCAAGATTAAATGCTAACTAATGAAAAATTTGGAACGATGCTTCAACCGTCTACAGAAAACTTGTTGAAAGATTTTGTCAAGCGACTGCAGTTGTGATGATTAACATCAGCATGTCAGGTAGTGATACATTTTTGTTATAGTTAATAATAATAATAGTTTATTCATCGCACATGCCTTCCCTTGACAGGCAAGCTCATGGCGTTTACAATCCCAAAGAATCAACACTCATACAACCACTCAACACCACATTCCTACAAAAACTCACACACTACAAAAAAACCAACTAAGATCCAATAGAACAAATAGAACAAACTATACAATATACACAGCACTTGCAGGCCAGGTGAAGTAAGGCGAAGCAGCTCAGCGGGAAAGGCGGATCGGAAGAGGTGGGTCTTTAGAGCACTTTTGAACCGGGGCAGAGTGTCAGAATGACGGACTGAGAGAGGCAGACAATTCCAGGTTACAGGTCCAATATAGGAGAAGGCACGCTGTCCTTGAGTTTTCTTATTACGGCGGGGGACCTTAAGCATTCTAGAGTCAGCAGCTGAGCGTAAAGATCTGGAGGGCGTGTAGAATGCAAGAATTTCTGTAAAAGCGTGTGGTGCGGTGTTGTCGATGGCTTTGAAGCACAAAGTAGCAAGTTTATAATCTATCCTCTGAGAGATGGGGAGCCAGTGAAGTGTATGTAGGAGTGGAGAGACATGGGTACGCTTGGGACATCGAAAAACTAGCCTAGCAGCACAATTCTGAACTTTCTGGAGTTTGTTAAGCAGTGTCGGGGATGCCAGCGAGAAGAGATCTTCCATAGTCGAGACGAGACAGAACAAGTGATGTGATGAGCGTTTTGGTGGCCTGCTGAGAAAGATAATAACGAAAGGTACTAATTTTCCTTAGCTCATAATATGCTAACTGACAGACTTTGTTGACATGAGATCTCATTGACAGATCATCGTCAAACGTGACGCCTAAATTTCTAACAGACTGAGAGAAGTATATTGTCTATCATGGTACAAAAGCCTCAGAATGTATAACATTAAAAGTTATCGTATAATTACATTTGAAAATACCTTCATTGTAGATCATAAAGATAATAAAGTCATTCGTTGGATCATTCATCCTATACCTGATTACTTGGAGAATTTTCGAACTTTTCGCTGCGTATTTTAAAAGCAGAAAATATGTATTGCAATGTCTCGTCTTTTCGTGACATCATGTCCATCAAGCAGATACTTTACCTCTGCTTACCTGGCCTTTTGAATATGTTTTAAAATAAATTTGCGCTTCAGATTGTTGTAAACACGACAATGGGTTAGAAAGTGACTTTCGTCTTCGAAGCTTGTACAGAAAGGACACTCTTTTTCTGAGTTTTGCTCATTTCTACGACTGGTTTTGAGGTCATTGTTCCTTAAACGGAAGCGAACAAATGCATCCCTAATTTTTGTTAAAATGTTAACACTATTCAGATAGCTTTCGCACTATATCTTACGTTTGTAGGATCTATACAACATAAAATGATCGCTTCCAGTAAGTCACATGTTCCCTTCTTGTAAGTAACAGTCTCGCAGTCTCTGTCTGAGCGCCCGAATATACGTTTTTCATTGTCGGTTCCTCCATTTGTCCATACATATGCAAATCCGAGCTTGGATAGACAATGTTGAATGGATCGTGCCCAGTTAATCTTCGCAGATGTACATACATTCTCTTTCAAAAGCATTATATAGGCTTGTTTAGGCAGTCTATCCATTGTCATCTTACATAGCCGTAACCAGTATTCCACTGCCCTTATTGTTGTATTTATATAAAGGGGATTATTGTATGAACTTTTAGCACTTACATCTATGTATAAAAACCTCTTGCAAGCAAACAGGTGCGCCTTAGCAATACAATATCTCCTTTCCAGGGCCAATAACTCAGATTCATAAAGCAAGGATGGCTGTATCTGGGCATCGTATAATCGAAAGAAAACTTTAGTACTCATAGTGTGCATATTTCACATCGTTCTAAACAACTGCACGGTTTCGCTTTCGCTTTTACAGCC
>JAWQFJ010002220.1:35000-37500 GCA_034096865.1 Theodoxus fluviatilis | reverse complement strand
GTCAGCAGCAGGTCGGCTATCCCACAAGCTTCTCGTGTGACCCTCATTTGAATTTTTCGGACAAAATCCTTCCATCACATGATGTCAACTGTGCTAGAGACTGTTTCGCCGGCAGGCGAAGTCTATAGTGGACTAGAATGAGTCAACAATAGTCCTCACCACAAAGCGAGCGCACGCGATTGAATCTTCTGACCGCGAGGAGATGGTGGTCGAGTGGAGTGGGCGGAGGTGGGGGTCTGGAAAATCTGGTCGGGGGAGGAGGTGGGGGTGGGGGGTGGGGTGGAATGGAGTCACAAAGGGTTGGTCGAAAAATATTTTTTGGAGAAATTTCATGATGGTGCCTCATTCGGCTGTATGCGAAGAAGCGCACCTCACGTGATCATGAGAGTAAAAAATAGATCTTAGCGCAAAGCGCGCTAGTTCTCTTGCGTTTTTTATCGCAGAGAGATGGTAAATGAGGGGAAGGTGTGTGAGTGTGTTTGTGCTGGGATCACAGAAGACTAGTCGGGGTCAGAAGAAGGGGTGGGTTGGGGGGTGAGAGTCACATAGGGCTGGTTGAGAGAAGGAGGAGGTTGGGGTCACATGTTGAGATACATAATTATACTGAGGTGCAAATTCATTGCATCCGAGTCGAAAACCGTATATGTCTGCTAGGGTCGGTGTAGGCGTCACGTGTTACTCAACCAATCGCCTGCTTGCATTCTAGCAACACAGCGCGTCTACCTGGTCGCCACGAGAAGGTTGAGTAGTGTTCAGGCGGGTTTCTCAGAAGCAATCCTATCCTCGCACGGTACCAGAGGCGCGCTTCCTTTGAAAGGTGCTTTTCAAAATGTTCAATGATGAGCGCTTACGGCGACCGACAGCGTGGCCAGGTGATCAATTAGGAGAAAAGCTTTGGGTTTCGCGAGTGCTCACTATGAGCGCTCAGCTCTGAACTTTTTTTTAACCTTTCAAAACGAAACACCCCTTCGGTTCCGCGAGAGGGTCGTGTACGATGCGTTAAAGTTCTTCGGACACGAGGCAATTCCACAGGCCACACACACGGAATGAAAAAATTATCTCCCAATATCTCGCTATTGCCACAATGACGCTTGCGAGATCACCAGGGTAAAATCGCCTCGTGTACGACTGGATTTAGGATTGCTTCTGAGAAACACGCCTCCGAGTTCACGGAGAACTTTTTGCTTCCTTCTCGAGAAGTACAGTGGCCATTAATCTATGGGAGCTGGAGTACACTTGCTGTATTGTATTGTATTGCTTGTTGTCGTTTTATCTCTCTTCTAACCTCAGTGGTTTTTGTTCTATTGCCTTTTCCTGTGACTTTTTGAGATCAAGTTTTAAAAATTAGTCACAATTTGAAGAATAACAGTTTTTTGTTTAAAAATCATGGGCTAATCATCAGGGTTCGATGGGTGAAAGACTCAGTCAGTGCGTTTCATCAATTTCGTCGTCGCCATCGCAGTTGGTGCCGCCCACGACACCAGCTTCTCGCATGGGATGTCCAAACGTACCACTCTCCCCGTATCGGGTTTTCATTGCCTTGCACACATCTACTCGCATGGGCATGATGGGGTGTCCAAACGTACCACTCCCCCCATATCGGGTTTCCATTGCTTTGGACACATCTACTCGCATGGGCATGATGGGGTGTCCAAACGTACCACTCCCCCCATATCGGGTTTCCATTGCTTTGCACACCCCCGTTTGAAAAGAGGCTTTCCGGTTCTGTCGTTAGCTCTTGTTCCCTCTGTCTACGATCTCAAAGGCACATGCGGCGTCTGTGCACCACGGGCTTGACAGGTAGAATAAAGTTTGGTTGGATCCGCTGCCGTAAATATGAATTTATGTCCTGCATAAAAAGAACAAACTTTTGCCGTCGAAGGCATTCATATTTCCCACATGTTGACGTATCCACTTTCTCCGCATTGAGATTGTGTCTGCGTGGGCGTCTGTTTCTAAAAAGGACATGATGTTCAGTGAGTAAACTGTGGTATTTTTAACTGCAGTGAAATGAGATATAATGCGTGTATTTAGTATTTGTATTTCAACATAAACGCTGACTTTTGCACTCTTCGTTCTATTTTGTCTCTCTCTCTCTCTCTCTCTCTCTCTCTCTCTCTCTCTCTCTCTCTCTCTCTCTGTCTCTCTCTCTCTTAAATGTGTGTCAGCCCTTTGTCTTTTCGTCGTGGTTGTGTGTGAGTGTGTGTGTGTGTGTGTGTGTGTGTGTGTGTGTGTGTGTGTGTGTGTGTGTGTGTGTGTGTGTGTGTGTGTGTGTGTGTGTGTGTGTGTCTGTGTGTCTCTCTGTCTGTGTGTATCTCTGTCTGTGTGTCTGTGTGTCTGTGTGTATGTCTGTGTGTGTGTGTGTGTGTGTTTGTCTGTCTGTCAGTCAGTCTGTCTGTCTGCCTGTCTCTGTGTCTCTCTGTCTGTCTGTCTGTCTCTCTGTTTGTCTCTCTGTCTTTCTGTCATTTCAAGTCTACATTATGTGTGTTATCCCTTAGCT
>JAWQFJ010002220.1:5000-27500 GCA_034096865.1 Theodoxus fluviatilis | reverse complement strand
TAGTGGGACCGGGGGTGAAATTCTCAAGCAAGAATTTCCTGTTAAGAAAGGGACAAAAATCAAGATGCTGCTGCTGATCCCCCCCCCCCCCCCTCCCTCTCTGATTTCTGGCCTCCAGGGACTGGTTAGATATGGGTGCCTGTGAGAGCAGAGAAGATATATATGTAGCCAAGAGGAAATCCTTCCCTACTGAATTACTTTGCTCTCAGTATTCTCGACCTCTTGCCATGTAACTTGCTCTCTCTCTCTCTCTCTCTCTCTCTCTCTCTCTCTCTCTCTCTCTCTCTCTCTCTCTCTCTCTCTCCCCCCCCCCCTCTCCCAAGCCTTAGCTCTCTCCCTCCCCTGTCTCCCGCTGTGACCACTCATCTCTCAGCTGGTGGCGCTGGGCTGGAGGATGACTGGCATGGTTGTCTCCAAGATGTCAGCGGTCGGAGCTGCCAGATTGTCAGCACCCACCTACCGCTCTGCCCCTGTTTCACAGCCTCCGCTCTCTCGCTTCCCTCGTCTCCAGCTGTGGCCACTCCTTCCCTTCTCTGTGGGGCGCTGGGCTGGACATAGGCTGACATTGTGGTCAGTTTGGGAGCAACATAATTCTGAGCCACCAACGCCTCCCTACATCTGTTTCCCACGCCAGAAGACTTCTGTCCTTTGTGTAAAAGTCCTCGGGTTCCCTCTGTGTATCTATTCTTGTGGACCCCAATAAATAGAGGCAGCAGTGCATGCTAAGACAGACCCACTACGAGACCCGCTACAAGACCCCATTCCATCTGGGGGAGAGACCACTGCCACCACGGTCTTGGGTTGGTCCAGGCGATTATCATCAGGCCTCGGACCAGCCAGGGGCTCCTGTACCCATGGATGAATAAAGTTGTGGAAAGCAAGCACGAATTGTCTCATACCTGTGCCCTGCTACTATCATGCCTCATGTCACCCCATCACAATTGGCGCTGCGAGCAGGAAAGTAATTCAGTAGGGAAGGATTTCCTCTTGGCTACATACATGTTTTGCAACGCCATCATGTTCGAGTTGAAATGCTCCTGGGCAATTGAAGACTGCTCTATTCGCCCTATCAGTTAGTACGTGGATGTTTGTCCCTCGGGAGGCGCTAGAGAGGAATCAGTCAGCAGGTTCAAAGACCAGATGATAAAGGGCACAGATAATTGTAACTCTTATGTGGTTGGAAGTCGTTAGTGTAAAATCGCAGGTTTTACCTTCGTCAGTTTCTGTCGGAGTCAAGAGAGATAACTATGTCTGGACTGATGATTCAATAATTCATCGGAAGTGTCTGATGGATTTCTTGCTGAGTAATGAGTATTCGGACTGGGAGAAACTGGGACATATAATTGTGAAATTAGTAAAAAGGCTTTTAAAAACCAGTACAATAATTTGTTATGTGAGGACGACATCAATGGAGACGTACGACATCGCTCATAAAAAAAAGTAAAAAAATCAACGCCACTCTGTCGTTGCATGATATGGAACCAAATTCAAAACAATGACTCAGATAAAGAATATATGTCACTGTCTTCTTTCGGAGCTAGACACAGTAGGCTGAACGACATCATTATTTAATGGCACAGACGTGCTGCAAAGTCGGTCTATGCAAGATCTTGGCTTTGCGTTTGCCAGTCACGTTCAAAGACACTATATTTAGACTGAGATCTCGGCTCCCTCTGCCAGGTGCACTAGAGTGAGGACGAACTGTGGAGAAAGCAACCTGTTGCCAACACCTGGACTGGGCTAAGGCAGTTTATGACGTCATGTCTAGGGCACGGGGCCAGCTTTTGACCCTGCTTGAGGCAATGAACGACCCTGACCCGTGACCTTCGTGCGAGCAGCGGTTCTGTAAGAAGAGCTGCAACATGACGAACACTCGTGGAGAGGCCGAAAGAAGAGATGCAGGTAACCCATTAACAATCTGAAGGAGTTCCCCATCGATCCTGACAAAGAAAAGGACTCCGTACAGATCGCTGCGAATGACGCAGTTGCACCCATGCGTGGGTCAACGTGTAGTGATGTTCCTGGGGTGGACCTGGCGTTTGGTCACCAGGTTGTTGGGCGTGGGGTGGGATTGATCTTCCAGAATAACTTGAACACGCAGTTGGATCTGGATGATCTGATCCTGCGCCGATGCCCGCGGTAGCCTCTTTGGTTGCCTGGAAAGACCGCTGGCTGGTCAGGCAAAGCTGGTCCTGAAAGTCCAGCAACCAGAGTGTCCAGCTGATGAGGGGCCAGTCAGCTGCCCCGACTCTATATCACTCATGCTGGTGTGGGGGAGTGGGGCAAATCACTGAGGCCAGTGAATCGATCTTGATTTTAAAAAGTCAGAGGCAACTTCATTTTTGCTCCAGCACAACAATTTTTGTAATTCCTTGTGCAAGCCGTAACGTAAATGTATTCGTTCAAAATTGCCTGACAATTAACATACGGCATGAAGATGACTAAAAAAAGGCGGTTATTGTAAATATTAGATAGCTCGCGGAGACTCTAATACTTTGGAGATGCGACTGAATGAACTGGAAATATGATTTTAAGATACTTGGCTTTTGTCTCATCTCGCATGTGCACTTGCTGTTCACCTTAATTGTCCAGCTGTGCAGAACTCGGAAAATTGTAACTTAAACGTCGAGAAAAAAAGGTAACCAAGCCGAAGCTTGATTTTTACCAAATGTTACCAAATTATCCTCATTCAAGAAGAAACTTTCTTGCTCTTCCAGTGACATAGTGCTTCTTCTTTGAGTGGTTGTGTGCGTGCGTGCGTGCGTGCCTGTGTGTGTATGTGTGTATGTGTGTGTGTGTGTGTGTGTGTGCGTGCGTGCGTGCGCATGTGTGTGCGTGTGTGTGTGTGTGTGTATGTGTGTTTGATTGTGTGTGTGTGCGTGCGTGCGCATGTATGTGTGTGTGTGTGTATGTGTGTGTGTGTGTGTGTGTATGTGTGTGTGTGTGTGTGTGTGTGTGTGCGTGCCTGTGTGTGTATGTGTGTATGTGTGTATGTGTGTGTGTATGTATGTGTGTATGTGTGTGTGTGTATGTGTGTATGTGTGTATGTGTGTGTGTGTGTATGTGTGTATGTGTGTATGTGCGTGTGTGTGTGTGTGTGTGTGCGTGTGTGTATGTGTGTGTGTATGTGTGTATGTGCGTGTGTGTATGTGTGTGTGTGTATGTGCGTGTGTGTATGTGCATGTGTGTATGTGCGTGTGTGTATGTGTGTGCGTGTGTGTGTGAGAGAGTTTGTGGGTGGGGTGGGGTTGGAGTGGGGGTGTTTCCCGTTACCAAATTTCCCGACATGCATTCATGTAAATTTTACCTCTTTATAACAACAACACGCTTAAAAGAGTCTCTCTTTATTTGAATAATTTACTCATTATTTATCAATTTGGCGCCATTTTCAGAACCTCTGAAGACAGCATCATGGACGATTTGTCATTAACCATGTCATAATATAATTTGAAACCATTAGTAATTCCAAGTGGTTTCTACCCTTCCAGGAGCTGATCTACCCAGGCACAAGGGATGTCCCCTGTCTGTGGCTCTCTACGATGCTGGAGGCAACCGGAAGACGGCAGATCGACCTGCTTACACTGGACGTCAGGGGAAGAGAATTCCCACTGCTTCGCACTGTGCCCTGGCGGAAGTTCATCATCATGGCAGTCAGCGTGGAACTGACGCAGTTCAGTGGTGATGACGAGATGGCCACCATGACGGAGTACATGCGTGAACAGGGATACACGATGCAACACCAGTTCATCAATCACATTGTGCAGAAGAAAGACATTATCTACGCGCTCAGTAGCTCCCGTTTCACAGGCCGCTAGCAGGACGGCTTTCCAAGTGACTCAAAGAGTGTCGTTGACAGGACGAGACCAAAGAGAAAGAGCAGACAGCTTCTGTCACATGGATAGATTGTAAGATCCAGCATGGATCTGACTCTGCCTGTGGAGGTCTTTGCAGCTCGTTCTAAAATGTCAGCCAACGTGACGTCAACAATGCGAGTCTCGGGGAGGTTTGCAGGCAAAATTATATGCGGTTCTTACATTGGGACTAGAGAATGTTGAAATATTTGAGTAACCAAGCCGGTAGCGCGGTAGACGATGTGATATGCTTATCCCTGTGGTCACACAGTGCACTAAAGTAATGCCTGCTTACTGACTGGTACATTCCATAACTCTTTTATCGCATACCATCTTATCATAACTGCCACGTTCCTCCTGATATACATGTAGGAGGCAAAGATAATGTTTAGTACCTTTTAATACGCGAATAATATTTTCTTCTTGTGCATCATCTTCATATACATTCATTCTTACAAGCTCTCACATTGTCTATGAGAATGACAGAAGCTGAAGCGATGCCAAAGGTGAATATTCATGGTTTTCTTCCCAGTGTGAAACGCTTGTTGACGCCAAAATTCTCACTGTGTGCACGGAGGAGGGCGAAGCACGTAAGAAATAAGATGCAAATTTTAAAGTGGACAAGGTTGAAGACCATCAGCCCATTGCAAACGACATCAGGAAATGAATGATTATCATTGATTTTATCACAGACCAGTATAGGCCAACAACCATTTTGGAGCATGGAGACTGAGTGATGGACCAAAACCCGAAAAGAATTCTCGTTTATATGAAAGTATCCCTGTTGCCATATATGCCATGTCATACCCACTGCATATCATTTACGAGAAAGAACTGCTCGACATCAAAGACTGGGGAAAAAAACAATGAATGGAGAAATGTAAGAAAATGTGAGCGAGAATTGGTGCTGAACATCTAGGATTCTCCCTTCCCCGCTAGGAAATGTCAACAGAAAATATCTCCCCCCCCCCCCCCCCCCCCTCCTACGAAGCGCCGATCGTGTCATTTATACGAAGCGCCGATCGTGTCAAACAGCCCAGAACTTTCGGCCGAAAATCTCAGTAAATGACACGATCGGTGCTTCGTAGTGGACCAATCGGCGCTTCACCACCGGCCGGAGTTATTCGTAAGTTCCGCGCGGCAGTAAATGACACGATCGGTGCTTCGTACATTTACTGCCGCGCGGAACTTGCGGAAAAATCCGCACAAGAGTACATTTAAAAAAATATACCCAAAATTGTTAAATGTGAATGTCCCGAACATCTTAGCTTACGGCATATAGTGAAGAAATCACAGTAATATATATTTTCGAACAAATTTGGACAGGAATGTCTCACAAAGTGTTGGCGAGATAAACACTTTACATTGGTTTCAATGTTGTGTCAGCATCTTGACTACGTCCGCATTCTCCTCGAGCATGCACGCGTACATCAGCGCCGACCTGCCCGTAGCGTCCTGGGCGTTCACGTTGGCGTGCTTGTTGAGTAAGAGGCGCGTGAAATGCACACACACGTCGTGCGGCGTGATGATGATGGTGTGTATGAGGGGCGTCTGGCCGTCGCTGTTGAAGAAGTCCAGGTTGGAGAAGCCGTCCAGCAACTCCTCGAAGAGGTGCAGCTTGCTGTAGGTGATGGCCACGAAGAATCCTTCCTGCTCCTTGCTCAGCTTCATGAGCGGACGGTTGCGCACCACCTTTATGGGCCACCGTCTCCGCTCAGTGGACCCTGCAACACCAAGGAGGACGTGGCACACAGGGATTCAAGCGAAATAGCCTTGACGAAGAACCGTGCTGGCAATGCGGTGGACTTGATTGCTAGAATGCTTTAGAGTGACTTTAGCTGTGTCTTGCAGCTTTAGCTTTTTCGTGCAGCTATAAAAAGGAAATAAATTATAACTTAAAAAGGAAAAAGTATTGATGAAAAACATCACAATGTAGGCTCGTCAATCGGATCTCTTCAATCTGGTATCTGTAATAAGCTGTTTTGAATCTCAGCCAAAAACGGGATACTTCTTTGAGTAAAATGAACGATATGTAGGGTAATGTATGCGGTAAAATGAAAAAGGAGAAAGTTTTCAGATTATAATCATACAATGAATCTCTTACTTACATACATGAAAAAAGAGAAGAAAATAACGTTGAAATCTAATAAACCATCATCGTTTTTCTTTATCTTCAAATGATGTGATGTCCGAATAACTTAAGCAAAATTTCTAACTTTGATGCCTGCTGCGTTGCCCGCCATCCAACTCACAGCCTCTCTACAAGCAGAACGCTTCAATGAGCCTTTTGGGCGAGAGTAAAGACAGCGGACAGCGAGCTTCCAGTCTGGCTGTGGATGTCAGACCATTAATCAGCACGGGCTGTGCATGTCGGCACTGCCGAAGTAGAGTCGAGTCACAACCAAGGCAGTCCATAGATATGCAACAGTGGCGGTGGACTTCATTGCTGGGACGCGTAGGAGTGACTCGGCTTTCATTTCACACCCAGGCTTAGTCAACAACAAAATCAGACGATCCCTTTGAAAGCAAGCGTGCTCTTCAGAAAGATCGCCCGACCCGCTTGTGATTTGTATGCAAGTCGTCTACAAAGTCTTATATATCACCTGAATCACGCCGGTGCCACACTAGAAATGAGGTCGCACAGCCTTTATCATTTACCTGTGAACCGCCGCCGTCACCACCGCCATTTGCTGGTGTAGCCATTCAAGCAGCATGGCTTGATTGAAGAAAAGCGCGATTAGAAACATGCTGGTGTATTTTCAGTCATATATCCGAGGCCGCAGCAGGTAGAGAGTAGCTGCTGGAAAACAAGCAGGAGCTTGCAGGAAGGCATAAAGTGTCTGTATGGGAGTCTCTGCGGGTTGGGCACAGTAGTCCAGTCAAGCAAGTCTAACGGGGGTAAAACTGCCAGATTCCGTTAAAACGATAGCAATATTAGGCCTACGTGAAAAGGACATGTATGCATATGGGAATTCTGCAGATTCTTTTCAAACGAGATATTTCTGTCATAGACCCTCATCGACCTAATCTAAATCCATTTCCCTTCGTGGGTTATACTATTTTCTTTGCCTGGCGGGTCGCGAGTTGCCATTCAATGCCAATACCTCCTAGCAGAACATGAGACTGCCTTTGGCTAAACAACTGGGGCAGGTCCTGAAGGCACCGTGGTCTTGGGTTCCAGCTGAGGAGGCGGATGGGTGATGGGATGGAAGTGGAATCATGCGGCAGCTGCTGTATGTCGCATGCAGGAAGTATTTGATGACGAATGAAGTTTTATGTCAGGAAAAATAAAGTCGCAATACAAAAACGAGCCCGCACCGGCCGTGCATTATGACAAAATCATAAAATAACTCTTTTTGCTGTGTCGGAATGGAATCTCAAAGGTAGAAGAAACCTGAAAAGGTTACGAGTACGCAGTGATGACCTGCTGGTGCATGCGAAGGGAGGAAGAAGAAACATGAAAAGGTTACGAGTACGCAGTGGTGATTTGCTGGTGCATGCAAAGGGAGGAAGAAGAAACATGAAAAGGTTACGAGTACGCAGTGATGACCTGCTGGTGCATGCGAAGGGAGGAAGAAGAAACATGAAAAGGTTATGAGTACGCAGTGATGACCTGCTGGTGCATGCGAAGGGAGGAAGAAGAAACATGAAAAGGTTACGAGTACGCAGTGATGACCTGCTGGTGCATGCGAAGGGAGGAAGAAGAAACATGAAAAGGTTACGAGTACGCAGTGATGACCTGCTGGTGCATGCGAAGGGAGGAAGAAGAAACATGAAAAGGTTACGAGTACGCAGTGATGACCTGCTGGTGCATGCGAAGGGAGGAAGAAGAAACATGAAAAGGTTACGAGTACGCAGTGGTGATTTGCTGGTGCACACGAAGGAAGGGCTGCTGGAACGACGCTGGCTGCTTTGAGGCAAGACTGAGGTCGAGCATTGCAACCATTTCCTTCCAAGACAGAAGTGGAGTATGCTCGGTAGAAAGACTTAGAATTCGGGCAGCATGCACCTGAGGCGCGTTCCCTAAGATAATCGATTGCTAGCAAAGCTAGTCAAAGGCAAGCATAGGGCGTCTTCCGGTTTCTTGGGGAGTGGTTGCTGTAATCATACGCAACGTCCATACTGTGAAATCTTGCAAGAAAACTGTTTCAAACATCAGTCACTGCGCGCTTTTTCATCCTAACATGGACACCACCTTCTGTTCGCTATGCAGGCTATCGTGGTAAGTCTGCTAGCTGGCAAGACGATCGTGTCTAATTGCTTCTAGGCAACCCGACTCTGGTGAAATCTTCGATCAGTTTGTCAAGATTTGCATGTAAATATGCAAATATATAAATGATTTTTAACAATCGAAAAACAAGTGCCAAAGAATGTATCCGCCGAATAATCTCCAAACGCATACCAAAAGATACCAGCGCAAACAATTTGATGAAATTGCAGTTAGGGATTGCGGCTGATCAGCCAATAAGATGCTTCCTACTTATCTGTTCTGGCAATGATGTTTGGAACCGAAAGTCATTGCCGCCAAAATAGTTCTTGGATGGGTCTCTTGAAGCAGTTGACCCTACTAGGAAGTCCGTCTTCAATCGCCCTCTTTACGGCAGCTGGTTTACGTGCAAGTGCTCCCCTGCAGAGCTATTGGAACTTTACTCCTGCCACCCCCTGTGAGTTGGGGGTAAGAATAGATCCAAAGTGTCTTCCTACACAATTCGTAAAAAGGGAATGATCAGGAAACCTGAGACTTGACTTGCGCTTACACTGACGAGCTGTTGTAATTTTGTGGTCAAAGGCCTTTCATTGCCTACAAACGCTGATAGGTCGTAAAGCTACCTTCATTCACTTATGTATTTCCCCCTGCCACGTTTTCACCAGACACAAGAATCACAGCAAAGTTTGGTGAAGTTTATTTCAAACCAACTTAAAAGGTATGCATTTCCCACCTAAGATAGCATTTGCATGTAAATGATCCAAAATTTAGATAAGTTTCTGTAATATAAAAATGTTAGCAGTACATCCATTCTGCGTTTTAGTTTCACCTGGCTAAAATGATAATGAAAAATTCATCAACACCACCGTACCTTCAACTAGTTTACCTGGTTGAGAATCCGAGTTCGAGGAAATCATGCGGAGTTAAGGACGAGGAGACCGAGTCTGTCGTTGTAGGCGACCCATAGTGTGAAACTTGAATTTACGTACTTGTGACGTCACAGGTAACTGTTAGAAGTTGCATATGAAAGCGTTCCCAAAAAGTTTATGCACTGCAGAAGCTGAACAATTACTTTGAGCGGTAGGTGTGCGAGTGTGTGTGTGTGTGTGTGTGTGTGTGTGTGTGTGTGTGTGTGTGTGTGTGTGTGTGTGTGTGTGTGTAGCATTGAAAGTGGCATAATGTGACGTATGAGTTAATCTGGTCAGAATACTGCAAAATAAAAAAAAACAGTCATATGTACATCGCAATACTGATCTAAGTGCAGATTTGAAAGACTCTGTACATTTTCGTTGCAAGCTTTTGTGCAGGAGCAGCAATGAGTGGAGTCTGATGGTAGAAATAGGAATGCCATGCATTGCGTTTTCGCATCGTACATTTCCATCTCTATCTCAAGTCAAGACGTTGCGATTTCATATTAGGGCGAAATATGACATCAACATCTCACCACTGTTTGGAAGCACACAACTACACATAAAGGTAACAACAGTTTGCATAGCCGAATAAGATCCGAAAATTAAAAAAACAAAAACTGAAAAAGTGTTTTGGCCAGGACAAAATTTTGTCATGCATTTAGTGGGTATTTTTTCCCCACAAAGATATCCTCCAGAGACCTGATGACATGTCGCAGTCCCACAGGTAACACAGAATAGGTTCAATATCACTGGCCCAATACCTCTTCCCAGGAAGGAAAAAATATCAATATAGTCGGATGCAGGATCTGTTTCACAGCTGACAGTTCAGAAGTTCACGATCGTCCTCTGTATATACGAGGCTTGCTTTCCCTCGTCACCCACAAAGTGTCTTCTAAGCCCATACAAGGTTCTAGTCTTCGTGTACGAGAGGGATTCAGCTTGATCAAACTTGCAATGATTTGGTTGTTTGAAATACAACCTTTTGGTAATTGAACGCCGAGGCTCTGATGGACAAAGACTGGATCGAAAGGACTCGAAGCTTCCTCATGTACGTGAGTTCTACGAATCACTGTTGCACTGGTTCTTCATGCCGCATGGTGTTCATTTTCTTGGACTGTCAGATCACGTGCTAGTCATTAGAAGAAATGTCAAGACAATTTCATGTAGCAATGTCAATACCATACTTCATCAGTCTCTTTACATATGTACGTCGCTTTTGTTTGTGTTTCACATGGAGACATGATTACATGTTAAAAGTGCTCACGTCAAAGTGGAAACAAATAAGTTATTTTACTTGAGAGCATCATGTATTTGACTTGGAATGGCAGGAGCAGGACCACGTTCTTCATCCTATATACATCATATACTCCGTATAGAGTTCCTTCAAGCGAATGTAACACGCAACGTGCGCTCTCATGATCAAAGGGAGGTAACTCCGGTGCAACAGAACCAGTTGTCTCCCTTACATGATGTTACACGCTTGGCCAACTGCTCCCCTAGCGGGTCGAGCTTGAGCGTGGACACTACACTCTCCATCGGGTGGAGAGGGGGTTCTGTGCTGAAGAGGTCGAGGAGACTGAGGGATTTGGTCACGAGTTGTTTGCCCCTCGCCTCGGTGACCCTGCTGCTGGGGTTCGGGAGCCCTGGAGTGGGGGGAGCGAGAGCGCATGCGTGGTGCGTGCGACCTTCTGGCTCGGTGCCTGTAAGGCACTGGAGTAGGGGGGTCTCTCCGACACTCCATCCGGAAACTCTCAGAAGGGACAAAGGAGAAGCAGGCTTGTATGCCTACGTCGGTCTGGTTGATGATGTACCTGTTAGTACAGGGAAAGCAGGAAGCTTTTCAGGAGATCAGCCAGTTGGCAGTAAATAAACCCAAGACAAGACATGGATCGAGAAACAGAACAAAATGAGACTGGAGAAGTGATCTGATAAATGGCCACAGGACACATACATAGGAATGGAATAGAGAACTGAGATTTGTCTGACCATTCCATGGGTGGAATAGGGGGGGGGGGGGAGAACAAACAAACCCGAGAACGTTATAGAACATAGGTCATGAAACCAGAAGCAGAGCACGAGAGACCTGGCAGAAAAGAGTAGGAAGGACAAAGGGAACTCACATAAAAATAGGACTGAAAGGAAAATCGATGATGAGAAAAAATGTTGCTGATATCTGGACACGCTCCAAGGAGTAGATCACAAACGACAAGAAGGGCAAAGCCCATACGACTCACATGCTTGACCTTGACCTTTACATGACATTGACCTTCAGGTGACCTTCAAGGTCAAACAACTAAGCCTAGCAATGACATCATACACTAAGAACTGCTTTACACATTTTTCCTACAAAATACATGTGACCTTGACCCAAGGTCAAGGTCATCCAAAGTCATGCAACACAAAGCTGTTACATCAAGACATAGGAAGCACAATGGTGCTTATTGGCACTTTCTACCATGAGATATGGTCACTTTCAGTGGTTCACTACCCCATTTTGGTCACATTTCATAAGGGTCAAAGTGACCTTGACCTTGATGATATGTGACCAAATGTGTCTCATGATAAAAGTAAAGCATGTTCCCCACATAATTATTAAGTTTGAAACAGTTATCTTCCATAGTTCAGGGTCAAGGTCACTTCAAAATATGTGTACAATCCACCTTTAAAGAGCTCTTGTGACCTTGCTTCAAGGTCAAGGTCACATGTATTTTGTAGGGAAAATGTGTAAAGCAATTCTTAGTGTATGATGTCATTGCTAGGTTTAGTTGGTTGACCTTGAAGGTCACCTGAAGGTCAATGTCATGTAAAGGTCAAGGTCAAGCATGTGAGTCGTATGGGCTTTGCCCTTCTTGTTGTTTGTGATCTACTCCTTGGAGCGTGTCCAGATATCAGCAACATTTTCTTCTCATCATCGATTTTCCTTTCAGTCCTATTTTTATGTGAGTTCCCTTTGTCCTTCCTACTCTTTTCTGCCAGGTCTCTCGTGCTCTGCTTCTGGTTCCTTGACCTTGAAGCAAGGTCAATCAAACTGGTATCAAAAAATAGGGATTACTTTGTCATATATACCATACATAGGTCAGGTATCCAATCTCAAAAACGTCAGAGAAAATTGGGAAAATGTGAAAACTGAATGATTTTTAACATTTACGGCCCCTGCGACCTTGACCTTGAAGCAAGGTCAAGTCACTGTGTAGGTTTTTGTACGCCTTGTCATCCTACACCATCATGCCAAATTGGGTGTTGATAGACTTAACAGTCTCCGAGAAAAATCCAACGTTAAAGTTTTTTACGGACGGCAGGACGCCCGGATGACCGGACGCCCAGACGCCCGGACACCCAGACGGACGACACCGGTGACCTAGTATGAAAGTACATGTATAACATGTGTACTACAATGTTGGGAAGTTTGGAAGAGTTATCTTCCATAGTTCGGGGTCAAGGTCACTTCAAAATATGTATACAATCCAAATTTAAAGAGCTCCTGTGACCTTGATCTTGAAGCAAGGTCAAGTCACTATGTATGTTTTTGTACGCCTTGCGATCCTACACTATCATGCCAAATTGGGTGTTGATAGACTTAATAGTCTCCGAGAAAAATCCAACGTAAATTTTTTTTTTACGGACGACAGGACACCCGACCGCCCGGCCACCCGGACGGCCGCCCGGACGGCCGCTCGGACGCCCAGACGGACAACACTGGTGACCTAGTATGAAAGTATAACATGTGTTCTACAATGTTATGAAGTTTGGAAGAGTTATCTTCCATAGTTCAGGGTCAAGGTCACTTCAAAATATGTATACAATTCAACTTTAAAGAGCTCCTGTGACCTTGATCTTGAAGCAAGGTCAAGTCACTATGTATGTTTTTGTACGCCTTGCGATCCTACACTATCATGCCAAATTGGGTGTTGATAGACTTAATAGTCTCCGAGAAAAATCCAACGTTAAAGTTTTTTTTACGGACGACAGGACACCCGACGGCCCGGCCACCCGGACGGCCGCCCGGACGGCCGCTCGGACGCCCAGACGGACGACACTGGTGACCTAGTATGAAAGTATAACATGTGTTCTACAGTACTAGTGTTATGAAGTTTGGAAGAGTTATCTTCCATAGTTCAGGGTCAAGGTCACTTCAAAATATGTATACAATTATTAGTATTATTATTATTATAAATCACTCTTATACCGCGCGATACTCCCACTCAGTGAGACTCAAAGCGCTTCAGCCGATGTCGAGGCTGCATCTCAGTGTGTAGTGTCTCAAGTCAATGAGACCAGTGTCCTGCTGCCAAGGGCGCTGGCACACTGTTTTCCACAAAGGAGAAATTGTGCGTGCTGGGTGTTTTTACTGTGGCCGACACCCACCCGTCGAGGACATGAGCGTCAGGATCTTTATAGTGCGTGATTTTGATGTTGTGAATGCGTATCACACACTAGACCTCGGTTTATTAAGGTCTCATCCGAAGGACCTGGGGAGAGGCCCTGAGGAGGGCCGTTTGGTAGCCCTAAAGAGGGCCATTTGGTACCCGGTTTCACTCCTGGGTGGGGAGAAGCAATGGGAGTTAAGCATCTTGCTCAAGGATGTAATTCTGGGGACCGCGCAGCTTCGAACGTCGCACCCGCTGGCCGCAAGCGGTTGTAGGTCCAGAGCGCTAACCACTCGGCCACTTCACCAATTCAACTTTAAAGACCTCCTGTGACCTTGACCTTGAAGCAAGGTCAATCAAACTGGTATCAAAAGATAGGGATTACTTTGCCCTATATACCATATATAGGTCAGGTATCCAATCTCAAAAACGTCAGAGAAAATTGGGAAAATGTGAAAAATGGCTGTTTTTTAGACAACATTTACGGCCCCTGCGACCTTGACCTTGAAGCAAGGTCGTCACTATGTATGTTTTTGTACGCCTTGTCATCCTACACCATCATGCCAAATTGGGTGTTGATAGACTTAATAGTCTCCGAGAAAAATCCAAGGTTAAAGTTTTTTACAGACGCCTGGACGCCCGGACGGACGAAAAGGGTGAGTACATAGACTCACTTTTGCTTCGCATGTGAGTCAAAAATGGTAGAGAAGACAGTGCGCTGTACGCATGGTGAGCAAGAAGTCTAGATAGGGGAGGGGGAAAAAGAAAGTTACATTGCTAGAGCTAGAGGGGCTGACAAGACGAAAGCGGCACCACGTCTAAAACGCCTAGACCTTACTTGGATGTGAGGACTTCATTGCCATACAGAACACGGAGCAAGGTCACAGGTTCCACTGACCTTTCCAGACCCGCATGGCGAAGCAGCTCCTGCTGTTCCTGAGTCTGGCTGCCAGTTGTAGGTGTCACACAGTTGTCCCAGGCAACTTGCTCCTCCACTCGCCTCGACCCTGGGCAGCAACGACACGTCACAAAGGTCAAAGGCCGACAATGTACGTCATCATAATGTCACGACTAAATCTCATTTGAGGGCGTCATCTTCGCCCATAATTCATCTCATATTCAAATGACGTCATACTCTGGGTTTACTATCAGCAAAGTAAGGTGGGAATAGACAGATAACTGTAGAAAAATGTGACCTTCCACCACAAAATAGACGGACGTAGAGTGAGAGGGGTAAGGTATGTCATTGTTGCGATTTTGATAGATTTTGGAACCTACATACATTTTCTCACACCACAAGTCGTGTTTTTCTGGACCTTTTTATCGGCAGCCGTCCAGATGGTCGGTCGAGCCGATGTACCACATTCAGAATAGCCACCATGGTAACAATAGTGCGTTGGCTTAAACACAACGCCATGGTAACAATAGTGCGTTGGCTTAAACACAACGCCATGGTAACAATAGTGCGTTGGCTTAAACACAACGCCATGGTAACAATAGTACGTTGGCTTAAACACAACGCCATGGTAACAATAGTGCGTTGGCTTAAACACAACGCCATGGTAACAATAGTACGTTGGCTTAAACACAACGCCATGGTAACAATAGTGCGTTGGCTTAAACACAACACCATGGTAACAATAGTACGTTGGCTTAAACACAACGCCATGGTAACAATAGTACGTTGGCTTAAACACAACGCCATGGTAACAATAGTGCGTTGGCTTAAACACAACGCCATGGTAACAATAGTGCGTTGGCTTAAACACAACGCCATGGTAACAATAGTGCGTTGGCTTAAACACAACGCCATGGTAACAATAGTGCGTTGGCTTAAACACAACGCCATGGTAACAATAGTACGTTGGCTTAAACACAACGCCATGGTAACAATAGTGCGTTGGCTTAAACACAACGCCTAAACTTTGGAACCAATTTTCTCAAAACGTCATAACATTGGGCACCGGTCTTCAGCAATTTATAATTTTGTCAAAGTTTCTCCTGTTTTCAAACTTTCTACATCGTTGGAAATAAAAATGTCTCCACTGTACGACCAAATGCATAGCTTAGAATTTTCTCAAACGAATAACCGGCTCATCATTTGATGAAGAGTTGCAAATATCGCCACTGTTTTGGATTGGTGTGAAATGATGGAATGCTGTTGCTGTGTGAGATATATATTTGGGGTCGTGAATCATCCGTAGGAGTCTCTTGCAGGTAAACTGATGGATACTCTCATAAAAGTCTCAACGCTTTCCTTTCGTCTCCCACCCCCCTTTCCCCACTTCTCCAACCCTCTCCTTTTTAATACGATAATTCAGCCGTCTGCGTTGCATACACGCGAGGAAAGCAAGGATCTTGCGAGGGATAGGCCGGTATCAACATGTATCGACGTTTGAAAGCCTTTACAGTTGCATCTGTCAAATGTTGACACATGTTGGCGCCGGCCTGTTCCTCTAAAGATCCTTGCTTTCCTCGCGTCAATGCAACGCGACAGAGCTCTCGACTCACCCCTGCTCTGGTCCCGACTTCCGTCCTGGTTTTGTCTGTGTCTCGAGTCGCGGTCAGACTCGCTGGCGTCTCCCTGAGTGTGCGTTGCCATGGAAACTTCCCACTGAGCCTGCAAATACATGTCCCATTGTGTATACGTCGAATGATCACGTCAATGAAACTGCTGCGACCAATCGAGAACATTTCAAGATCTTTCGCCGCTACAGGGTTTTAACAACGAAAAATATCACTCGATAGCGAGTGTAGAGTCTGACAAAGAGCGGACGAGGACAAAAGAAACTGGTCAGTTTAGTATTTATGTGCCTTAATTTCCACTTGTGTATTTAAGTCGAGTTAGTAGCAGACGATTTACCGTGTAAAATGGAAGAAGGCATGCGTGTACAGAAAACGCTGAAAATCCCTCGTTCGCTCACTCACCAGTATGAAAATGTCTCCATTATCCAGACTCATGGATCGCAGAAGCAACAACAAAATTGAGAGTACACTTAGGCTTCTTGAAGATGTCTACAGGGTAGATTAAGATATCTCATGGTAGTGGTTTGCTAATAGAACAAAATAGTACTATGGGTGGTAGAGCATAATCCATCGAGGGCGGAGTTATACAACTCGAGTCAACAGTGATCTAGAGGCAGAAGGAATTAAGGAAAGGTTAATTGATACCGCGTCCTCCGCCTTCATCCGTTTGTGATCCCTGTGTCGATGGCTGGATCTGTGCAGACGCTTCTTGTGATCGTAGTCCCTTCTGTGGAGTGAAAGAAGAAAGTACATGTTGTAGCATCAATCACGTGTGTGCATAGATATTTTTGTGTTGTGCTGGCATTCGCTGACATTACTGTATATGTTTGCTGTCAAAACTACAAAGTGGAGTAAAGTGAAAAGGGGTGACGCTTAAGACGAGGGGGTAAAGAAGACGAGGGAAGACGAAAAAGAGGAAGACGGGAGCAGGCTGGTGGTTGTGTGAGGAGGGTGTCTGGCAATTAAGACAGTTAAACCAGGTTTGACTTTTCTGGCTGGGTAAATGGCTGACTATCAAATCCAAGTCTTCGAGGTCAATGCTCTCTGTATTTTATTGAAACACGCCATGTATGAATTCCTGCAGGAGTGCATAGTCCACGCTTTACGTATAAGGCGTGGGTTGTGGTTTAACACCAACACGAATGCCGTCAATTCTGTCTCTACGCTCAGGGCGCAAAGTTAACTCACTACAAAGATCCAAATGAAGGAAGTTTGGCGTCAACGCTTACCCAGTGCCACTCCCTTTGCTACCTCTGTCTCAAGTATGAGGGAAAGACTATGACTCAGCATGGATAGAGTTTAAATAATCACTGTAATCGTAACATTCGCTTTGCCATCTCTACATCTCATTTGTTGGGAACGGATCTTGACTCTTTACAATGAAGATCACGGGTGCAGTTTGAAAGATTTGGCTTATAACGCCTCCTAAATTGTTTTTACACCTCACCTGTCCGCGTCGATGGGCACCAGGAGCTCACGGCACGTCTCTGCAGAGACGTCCCTGGTTGCCGCAGTCTGCTCTGTGGAGAACTGCAACAGAAACAGACGGCATTCGAGGGACGGTATCCATCTACTAGGCATGCTTCTGCAGACAACTCTTTTGTGCTCGCTGCTGCCTCAGGTCAAAATTCCAGAAGACAATGGTCCCCTCATGACATGGCATTAGAAACAAGAAATGCATCATTAGAATAAAAATTTCAGCTGGAAAACCCACCAAGTACATCAAGACATTTTTTTACTAGACAAATTTGAGAGAATGACAGAAACATGTTAACGTTTACACTGTCCTCACAGCAGGAGTTGTAGGTTTGCTCGATGATAAGGAATACCCTATTGGGACTCAAAGCAAGTCGCATCATTTAGCTAGCACCGTGAACAGCAGTCCAGATAGACGAGTAGTTACTGTAATGTTACAGTGAAACCGTGTTCCACAACCGGGCGAAGGCCAGCTTCTTACCTCGTCATGGACTTGTTGCTGGGTCGTGTCTGGGCAGAGCCTGCATCTACCTGTCTCTTTGACCTGTGAATCTTGCTTGGATGTTGAATTTCGTGTCGACTTGGACTGGACAGGGTTTGCATTGTGGTCTTCTGATTTTGCGGTACAGCATGTTGGTTCCGCCACAGTTCCCTCGCGTCGATGAGCTTCTGTCAGTAGAGGTCAAGCTAACAATCGTTCTAAACATTGTAAGGGGACATGTTTGTCTTAAGCCTAATGCGTGAACTTCAGTTGAAATAAACTGAACATATGGATACGGTCTCCGCGCATTTTATGAATTATCCACGAAAGTCAATCATCACACTTACGTCAATAAGAATCATAATAACCAAATGCGAATTTGGAGGGTACCTTATGAAAGAAAGGAAGCAATGACGGTAGAATCTCGATGGCCAAAGCAGTTAGGACTGACTAACTGGTGCAAGAGAAATAACGCACACAATGTTTAAAGAGATCCTGAATGCAATGACAGACCCACCATAGTTAGTGGACTCGAAGGAGCCGGCGGCCACCGTGGCGGAGTCTGCTCTGACTGTCTGGGGCTGCTCCCTCTGCCGCTCCCATCCATCCGTGGTGGAGTCCGAGACTGGAGGGACCTCACCGGCACACTCGTCCATCACCCTCTGGTCTGTGCCGGCCTCTTGTTCTTCCCTTGTTCCGTGGTCGCCAGCCCCAGATTCCTTGTGCCTCTCGTCTTGTGGTCCTCTCTGGACAGAGGCACTCCCGATTACTCACGTTCCCCATGATATGACAGAGTTGAAGTAATGATTCAGGACACTTAGTATGGCTGGCTGGTAAGCGATGTGAAGGGACGCACTAGTGCTTTGGGTAAGACTGATGGGTTAATGCTTACTATCTGTAAATAAGTGTCTTAGACACGAACGTATTGAGAAGGCTTGACATTGTGTGAAGTTACAGGTTGGCGAAGAGTGTTACACAAGGAAACAGCCGTTAAGGGGGACAAGTATTGTTGATTTGAGTAAGACTTGCACTACAAGGAGATAGTAATCGCCCTACCTTGAGGCTGTGAGAGACTGACGTTTTAGAGGGCAGGTCCCGGATGCTGGGTCCGCCCTTCGTCTTTGTTTCTGCCTGCCGATGGTGGCTGGTGTGTGTACTGGTTCGGTCTCCATGTTTCGCGTGGCTGAGCGCCCTACTTGGAGCAGCTGAGGCTTTCGTTGACTGAGGTTTCTCCACCGCAGCGTCAGTAACGTCACGCTGTTGGGTCTGGCTCGCCCTGTCACTGGTGTGCAGCTGGGAGCTGACCTCCTTCACGGGCCTGGATGGTTCAAGGCACGTCGCTGCTGCAGCGTGGGTGTTGGTGTCCAGGCTGGCGCGGGTCTGTCTGCTGGCTTCCCGTCGTTTCCTGCTGGACACAGGGGTGTGGTGGGTCCTCTGTTCCTGATCCTCAGGTTGCCGGGGCTGAGGTGGTGCTTTCTGCTCTGTGTCAAGAGCTGAGGTATGGAGATCCTTGTCCCCGGATGCGAGTTCAGGCGCAGGCTTGGGGGGAGAGGTCTTTGGAGCATTGGGGGGTCGCGGCGTCGGGGAGGAGGATGCCTGCTCTTCGCTGAGCTTGATCTGGTGGATCTTTGTGCCTTCATAGGGAGACATATTTTCCAGCCACGAGCTGACTACCGAGGTGGGAGAGGCCTCCTGCACGGAAAAAGCAGAGAGTATCTACATGTGATACATGATATGCATGACGTGGATATTCACAGGGTTTTGCCTTAACAGCTACTACATCAACGCATGGAATCGTTTCAGAAAGTTCGGCACAGGCTCTGAAGCCAACTAACTGCAATTTTTGACCCAAAAAAATATTCGTTCCTAGAATTAGATAATTATTTTCAGCACTTTTTATGATGCTTCAAATTTAGGACGTCTTATATATCAACGAATCTGTGTTTTAAAATAGTATCGAGAATACATGTGACTGGTTCTCCCATAAATGAGTCGCTTGGATACTTTGTTCAAATTGAGACACGGTCGAAAATTCAACCAAGGGGGTCACGCCAGCAGTTTTGAGATTTCGCTTAATTCAGAAAGCTGAACCATTTCGAATTATTCTCCGATAGTTTCATATTTCAAATCTGCCGCTTAATGATTTTTTTCCCGTTCTTTCTTTCGATAGGCACAGCAATTTTAGGGTGGAAAAAGCTTCGTCTGATTGTGTAACATCCTACTTCATCAGCACATCGCCTCTGTCGTGGCTGTGGACAGACTGGTCAAGCATTTGGTATGGTTACGCGCCGCGGTTTTTTTTCTAAACACGTAGCTCATTTTCATTGGCCGCAGAAGGATGGACGCAAAAATAAGCTCTGGGCCAAATTTCATTGATGTAGTTTTGCAAATTGTAGGTCAAATTTGAAAAGCCCTTTTCTTCAAAAGCTTGTTTTTGGTATGCACATATTCAAATTGTCATAACTCAGCAACCGCTGCACATAATGATACTTATTAAAAGTTTGAAGGGCATTTACTGTACATTACGACGATACCAATATCTGAAAATCATCAACGATATCCGGTCGACTCATTTTGGAAGGACTGGACACAATTGTAGTATGTATAGTCAGATGAACTATTGTTATAACAACACTTTATGGTTTATCTCCTCTGTCGTGGTAAAGTTGTCGCATCCATCCAATGGCACAGCAAACGATTCCATATCTTGTCAGTCTAATACCGGTCCGGATTCGTATACATCCAATGCATCACGAGCCAGCTACATCTTAACCCCACTATAGACTTACTGTATGTAGCACCTACCTCGATTTGGCGGAGGTTGATCCTGCAGTTGTTGCGGTTCTTTTTGGGCGGGGGCTCATCAGGTTCGTACACCAAGCTGCCTGTGGACAGGTGCAGACGCACTGAGCCTTCCCCGGGGGACCTTAGCAACAGCTGCTTACGGCCGCGGACGCGAATGTGGCGCAGCTCCACCGAAGGAGAGCGGGCCCTGGGGGGCGAGGTGGGGCCGGGCCGCAGCTCCGTGGGGGTGTAGGCTTGCAGGGTGACGGGGCGACGCTGCACCGCCAGGGTGGGGGCACGGGCCCGAGCCAGGAAGGCGCGCCGCACCCTGGAACGGCCTCGGCTCTGTCTTCGCAGGCCATGTTGGCCCCGTGGGGGGCAAGGGCAGAAGCGACTTGTCCTCTTCCCCTTGCCCTTGTGTGCCCGCTTCCCGCCACGCCTGTCCCTAGAGGACCTGGAGGACTTCGAGGGGGAGGTGCGCCTTACTTTCCGCTTGGGTGACCTCCTCTTCTTGCCCCGACCCTTTCTCGACCTCGACCTGGATTTGGAAGTTCCTTTGGACCTGGACCGGAGTCTCTTTCCCTTTCCTCCTCCTGCTCCTCCTTCTGCTGTTCCTACTCCTCCTCCTGCTGTTCCTACTCCTCCTCCTCCTGTTGCTCCTCCTCCTTCTCTTCCCCTGGACCCGTCTCTGCGAACGTGGGTCTGGCATACAGGGCTCTCCCCCAAGATGGACTTCTCGGTGTCACTCGGGGATTTCGGCTTGGGTGACTTAGATCGACTTTTTGACTTTTCCTCTTTGCTTCCGCGCTCGCCAAACAGGGACCTTTGCCCACCGGGTGACTTGGACTTTTTCGACGGCGTTTTGGATCTTGACCGGGATTTGGACTTTTTCCTCTCTTTCACCTCTGACTTCTTCTTACTAGAGCTCTTGGATTTTCTAGAACCACTTTTAGACCTCGACTTAGATTTCCTTTTTTCTTTTATTTCCATCTTCTTCGAGCCTGGACTCTTGGATTTCCTGGAGCAACTTTTACTTCTGGACTTAGATCGTGATTTCGATTTCCCCTTTTCTTTCGCAACTGATTTTCCTCCACTGGTCCCTGTGGATTTTCTGGATTTCGATCTAGACCGAGACTTTCCTTTTTCCCTGATTACTGACTTAGCTCCACTCTGTTTGGACTTTCTAGACTTCGACCTTGAACGAGATCTGGATTTGCGTTTCTTCTCCTTTACCTCTGACTTTCTGTTTGGGGGCGATTTGTGAGACCTGGAGCGCGATCGAGACTTTGATCGGGATTTGCCTTTCGTTTCTTTTGTCTGCGACTTGGCTCCTTGCGAACCCTGCGATTTTCTCGATGTCGACCTAGATCGCGATTTGGATTTGCCTTTCTTCTCCTTCACCTCCGACTTCTGTCCCTTCGAGCCCCTGGACTTCAATCGAGACTTAGACCGAGACTTGGACCTTCCTGACCGAGATCTTGACCTTCCCTTGGAATCCGAAGAGCTGGATACACATCGTTTTCTTTTCTTTTTGGTTTGGATCAGGACAGGTTTTTCGATCTTTTCGATATTCACCACCATTTTTCCTAATCCTCGTCGATTCCTGAATTTCTTCGCCACTCTAACGCTTGACGACGAGGACGGTGATTTCGATATCGATCCAGACTTGGATGGCGATTTCGAAGAAGGCCCTACTTCCGATTTCGACTGAGACTTAGGGGAGGCGGCTCCTGATTTGACAGATGACCTGGACGATGACCTGGAACCCCTTCTGAAGGACAGGTTCGGCCTTCTGGCTTCCCCGTTCTCACGTCCCACATGCTCACCTTCCCCTTCAACTACGTAACTCTTGCCGTCAATCGCCACGGCACCTCCGGACTGGGACCTCGACCTTGCT
>JAWQFJ010002219.1:152500-170942 GCA_034096865.1 Theodoxus fluviatilis | reverse complement strand
AGAGAGAGAGGGGCGGGGGTGGGTAAGTAACGATAGAACTCTCGTCTGTTTATATGAAACGCGTCCCTTGGAAGAACAAACTATCCAAACAGGGAATCCAAGACTTGACATCAGTTCCTGCATGGGGGAAACGTCACAAAACGAGTCAAATGATGTGAGTTCTTTGTCAACTCTTGCCTAAATCGTCAGAGAACTAACAACGTTTTGCCTTGCCCGTCAGCTGGCTCGGTTGTTGAAGGGGCTCCTACAGCCGTAAACAACGAGTGTCATCACAATACGCTGGATACACTGCTGAGATTTGAATCGCTGTCCTGCCTCCCTGTTCAGTGGGCTGGGGTGCGATGTGAGCAGCAGTTGACCACGTACGGGAAGGAGGAGCACTTCGTCCGTCTCCTCCCTCGAGAGTCTTCCACGTTTGATAGAGTGGGCCGAGACGCACGTTCCCTTCGATCTGTCAGACGCAGTGGCCTGACGACGCGTTGCACAGTGTCGACCAGTGTCGTTACCGCTGACAGTCACACAGGGGTCATGAGACACACCCTCAGCACGCTTCTACTTCTTTCTTCGCAACTCAAGTAAGAAGGTAGTTGACATGCACTATGGTTGTCATCCAGAGAGTGGGAAAAGGCATGCCGGGCTGTGTCCTCTGACACATCACCATCCTCTAACAGTGCGTCATTTTCTAATTTAGTTTTTGCCTTCCCTGACCATGACTCTGACGCGGTGTTCACGCATTCACCATCGCGGTGATCTGCACTTGCGTCTCGAGTCGTGCGACTCTCGAGCACCGGCAATGGCGAGATCCAAACATTGCGGCAAAGATGATTTTTGACTCACATGCGAAGCAAAAGTGAGTCTATGTACTCACCCTTTTCGTCCGTCCGGGCGTCCGTAACAAACTTTAACGTTGGATTTTTCTCGGAGACTATTAAGTCTATCAACACCCAATTTGGCATGATGGTGTATGATGACAAGGCGTCAAAAAACATACATAGTGACTTGACCTTGCTTCAAGGTCAAGGTCGCAGGGGCCGTAAATGTTGTCTAAAAAACAGCCATTTTTCACATTTTCCCAATTTTCTCTGATTTTTTTTAGATTGGATACCTGATCTATATATGGTATGTAGGACAAAGTAATCCCTATCTATTGATACCAGTTTGATTGACCTTGCTTCAAAGTCAAGGTCACAGGAGGTCTTTAAAGTTGGATTGAATACATATTTTGAAGTGACCTTGACCCTGAACTATGGAAGATAACTCTTCCAAACTTCATAATATTGTAGTACACATGTTATACTTTCATGCTAGGACATCGTGTCGTCCGGCCGGCCGGCCGGGCGTCCGGGCGTCCGTCCGGGCGTCCGTCTGGGCGTCCGCTTGTCCTGTAATCCGTAAAAAACTGTTAACGTTGGATTTTTCTCGGAGACTATTAAGTCTATCAACACCCAATTTGGCATGATGGTGTATGATGACAAGGCGTACAAAAACATACATAGTGACTTGACCTTGATTCAAGGTCAAGGTCACAGGAGCTCTTTAAAGTTGGATTGTATACATATTTTGAAGTGACCTTGACCCTCAACTATGGAAGATAACTCTTCCAAACTTCATAACATTGTAGTAAACATGTTATACTTTCATACTAGGTCACCCGTGTCGTCCGTCCGGGCGTCCGGGCGTCTGAGCGTCCTGTCGTCCGTAAAAAAAACTTTAACGTTGGATTTTTCTCGGAGACTATTAAGTCTATCAACACCCAATTTGGCATGATGGTGTATGATGACAAGGCGTACAAAAAAAACCATGGTGACTTGACCTTGCTTCAAGGTCAATGTCTCAGGGGCCGTAAATGTTTAAAAAAACATCCATTTTTCACAATTTCCCAATTTTCTCTGACGTTTTTTATATTGGATACCTGATCTATATATGGTATATAGGGCACAGGAATATTTTATACCAGTTTGATTGACCTTGCGTCAAAGTCAAAGTCACAGGAGCTCTTCAAAGTTGGGTTGTATACATATTTTGAAGTGACCTTGACCCTGAACTATGGAAGATAACTGTTTCAAACTTACTAATTATGTGGGGCACATGTTATACTTTCATTATGAGACACATTTGGTCACATATCATTAAGGTCAAGGTCACTTTGACCCTTATGAAATGTGACCAAAACAGGGTAGTGAACCACTAAAAGTGACTATATCTCATGGTAGAAAGTGTCAATAAGCACTATTGTGCTTCCTATGTCTTGAATTAACAGCTTTGTGTTGCATGACTTTGGATGACCTTGACCTTGGGTCAAGGCCATGTGTATTTTGGTAGGAAAAATGTGTAAAGCATTTCTTAGTGTATGATGTCATTGCTAGGTTTAGTTGTTTGACATTGACCTTGAAGGTCACCTGAAGGTCAAGGTCATGTAAAGGTCAAGATCAAGCATGTGAGTCGTATGGGCTTTGCCCTTCTTGTTCTTCTAAATCGACGTGAATAGTAGAAGAACAAATACTGGAAGAGAGAGAGCGAGAGAGAGAGAGAGAGAGAGAGATATTCATTTCGTTCCTTCCATAGAGATATCAAACTGAAGCGACAGAAACACAATGCCAGAGAGCAGTGAACGTACCGTTAGGAGTAACATACATTTTCTAGCATCTCACTTTGTTCACACTGTTTACCTTGTGCCAGTTCCGCTAGAAATCTATGATGTAATGTGAGGGTCGAGTTCATCGAGTAGGACTAGTTGTAGTGCTTACGTCAGGAACATTTCCTTCCTTGTTCCCCCTGTGGGTTTGGGGGAAGAATTGACCCACCGCGTCTCCCTACGCGATTCGTAAGAGGCGAATAACTAGGGACACCGTGACTTGATTTGCGTTTACTCTAAACTGTTCTAGTGATGTTCGTGCATACTGGCTTTACATAGCCTACAAAAGCTGATAGGCCGTAAAACACATCAATCCAACCAATCCAACCCTTTCCTTGTAAGATTATTCCTTAATTTGTCTTCAAGCCCTCTTTTCAGCCTGTCCATCAACCTGTCTGTCCGTCTGTCATTCTTTCACTTTTATCATTATGTGCAAGAATCCTTAATACCCGTCTGCCGTTTGTTGACTGGTGTACATCTGTGTTGCTTTCTTCCTCTGCTTTGCTTGTTTCTTTTGGTAATCTTTCTCCGACCTTTTCTTGTGGCGATATTACTATCAAGTTTTCAATGCAAATAGTAGTATTTTCTGCTTGTAACAGCCGACTGCGGAGATCAACATCGCGTGGACGGCGACGTGTCTGACAGAACGCAGAAATGTGAGGATAATGAACGTTTTGCATTTCTGCACCACTTGTCATCCTACGAATTATTTCTTCATAGATTTTCATAACAAAATAACCGATGGAATTGCGGAGCCATTTGGCATGTACAAATACGCGATTTCCCCCTCAATGTATAGATATAGATCATGTTGCATTATGAATTTCAGTAAGTTGATGACTGAACTCTCTAAGTTATTGGATATCTGAGGTCTTGTTGTAACCAAAATGTTAGTGGCTCTGAAGTTACTGAGAAAGGAACCACTCTGAAAGAGGCGCGACTTTGCCTATCTCATGACATAACCTCAGAAGTAAAAGCATAGGCTCTGGAATGGGGAAAAAGGAAATCCGCTGGGAAATTATTTATGCTGTAGCGTCATTTCATTTTTTTTACTTGCCTTTTCCATTCCATTCTTACTAATCGAGGTGCTCCCTACAAATAAGCATGGCGAACATCATATTGGAAGACTGGTTCGAATGCTGCATGAATCTACAAGACGTCTGGTGACGTCATTATAGTGCGACGATCTTTGCATTAGGGGCATCTCAGCCCCTTCAGTCTATATATACATGTAGATGCATGCTCTGTGCGTTTTTGTGCCAGAATTACACTTGGAACATGGTGACCTTCAACACTTTTGCGAACGAGGAGATCTTAAAGGAGGCCTACAGTGCTGGCTGTGGGAGGCCTTGTCCGAAGCTTTTGACTTATTTCTACTTCATGGATCATTCATCGGTAGGCTTCCTATGAGTTGTCTCTTTTCTTGTTGTCCTTAGTGTCACACCGTTCTGTCTGATATATGTTGTGACTCTATTTTATTCCATGCATTTTTTCTCCTCGTCTTTATTTTTCTCTGTAATGGCCGTCATTGCTTGTCTCGTCCTTGTCTTCCTTTTCTTCCACGTCTTCCACTGTTACAGCTGCACTTAATTGTATTAGCTCTTGCGTTTCTGGAGATGCTTCTATCCGATGCGTTTGCCTGGGTGCTCCTCTTTCGTCACAGATTTCTCAGTACATTATTTTCTTGTGTCTTCTAGTGCTGATTTTTCTCCTTTGATCTATGTGATATCTTAAACATCCTCGGTATGCGTTAAGATTTTGAACGTTTATAGGTTTATTGTTTATAGGTCTTAATGATAAATGTTGAAGGATACACGATTTCTTGTTTTGTTCTCGTCTTCTAGTTCTGTTTTATCTTTACTATCTTTTCAATATTATACAATTCATTTTATTTTGCCTCTTTTGAAATAACCTTTTACATGAAAATATCTGTGTACATTAGGTGTTGGGATAGACGCTGTGGTCTATACATTCTGCAGGTTTGATAGGCCCATAGACTCCGTCCTTCCATTCATCATCCATCCATCCATCCATCCGTCTATCCATCCATCTGATCTTGCATCTTCCCGTGCTTGCCCATTCTGTGTCACGAAGACTACTATCTTGGTAGTCTCATTCTGTGTGTCACAAAGATTACTATCTTGGTAGTCTCATTCTGTGTGTCACAAATACTACTATCTTGATACTCTCATTCTGTGTGTCACAAAGATTACTATCTTGGTAGTCTCATTCTGTGTGTCACAAAGATTACTATTTTGGTAGTCTCATTCTGTGTGCCACAAAGATTACTATCTTGGTAGTCTCATTCTGTGTGTCACAAAGATTACTATATTGGTAGTTTCATTCTGTGTGTCACAAAGATTAATATTTTGGTAGTCTCATTCTGTGTGTCACAAAGATTACTATCTTGGTAGTCTCATGCTGTGTGTCACAAAGATTACTATCTTGGTAGTCTCATTCTGTGTATCACAAAGATTACTATTTTGGTAGTCTCATTATGTGTGTCACAAAGATTACTATCTTGGTAGTCTCATTTTGTGTGTCACGAAGTTTACTATCTTGGTAGTCTCATTCTGTGTGTCACAAAGATTACTATTTTGGTAGTCTCATTCTGTGTGCCACAAAGATTACTATCTTGGTAGTCTCATTCTGTGTGTCACAAAGATTACTATCTTGGTAGTCTCATTCTGTGTGTCATAAAGATTACTATTTTGGTAGTCTCATTCTGTGTGTCACAAAGATTACTATCTTGGCTGTCATATTCTGTGTGTCACGAAGACTACTATCTTGGTAGTATCATTATGTGTGTCACGAAGACTACTATTTTGGTAGTCTCATTCTGTGTGTCACAATGATTACTATCTTGGTAGTCTCATTCTGTGTGTCACAAAGATTACTATCTTGGTAGTCTCATTCTGTGTGTCACAAAGATTACTATTTTGGTAGTCTCATTATGTTTGTCACGAAGACTACTCTCTTAGTACTCTCATTCTGTGTGTCACGAAGACTACTATTTTGGTACTCTCATTCTGTGTGTCACGAAGACTACTATTTTGGTAGTCTCATTCTGTGTGTCACGAAGACTACTATCTTGGTAGTCTCATTCTGTGTGTCACGAAGACTACTATCTTGGTAGTCTCATTCTGTGTGTCACGAAGACTACTATCTTGGTAGTCTCATTCTGTGTGCCACGAAGACTACTATTTTGGTAGTCTCATTCTGTGTGTCACGAAGACTACTATTTTGGTAGTCTCATTCTGTGTGTCACGAAGACTACTATCTTGGTAGTCTCATTCTGTGTGCCACGAAGACTACTATCTTGGTAGTCTCATTCTGTGTGCCACGAAGACTACTCTCTTGGTAGTCTCATTCTGTGTGTCACGAAGACTACACTCTTGGTAGTCTCATTCTGTGTGTCACGAAGACTACTATTTTGGTAGTCTCATTCTGTGTGTCACGAAGACTACTATTTTGGTAGTCTCATTCTGTGTGTCACGAAGACTACTATCTTGGTAGTCTCATTCTGTGTGTCATGAAGACTACTATTTTGGTAGTCTCATTCTGTGTGTCAGGAAGACTACTATTTGGTAGTCTCATTCTGTGTGTCACGAAGACTACTATTTTGGTAGTCTCATTCTGTGTGTCACGAAGACTACTATCTTGGTAGTCTCATTCTGTGTGTCACGAAGACTACTATTTTGGTAGTCTCATTCTGTGTATCACGAATACTATTATTTTGGTAGTCTCATTCTGTGTGTCACGAAGACTACTATCTTGGTAGTCTCATTCAGTGTGTCTTGAAGACTACTATTTTAATAGTTTTATTCTCTGTCACAAAGACCACCACTATCTTGGTAGTTTTTGTGATGCTGAATGGTGCTTGTCTTGTTTCTACTCCTCTCCTTTCCATTTTTTCCTACTCGTGGTCGTGGAGTTTCTTCTGCTTCTTTTAATCATTTACTCATTTATTCATTCATTCATTCTTTCTAACATTCTTTCATTCTTTCATCCATCATCATCCATCCATCCACCCACCCTCCCACCCATCCACCCGGCCATCCACCCACCAACCCATCCATCCATCTGTCAGTCTGTGTGTCAGTCGGTGTGTCAGTCTTTGTGTCAGTCTGTGTGTCGTGTCTGTCAGTCTGTGTGTCGTGTCTGTGTGTCAGTCTGTGTGTCAGTCTGTGTGTCATGTCTGTGTGTCAGTCTGTGTGTCAGTCTGTGTGTCAGTCTGTGTGTCGTGTATGTGTGTCGTGTATGTGTGTCGTGTATGTGTGTCGTGTCTGTGTGTCGTGTCTGTGTGTCGTGTCTGTGTGTCGTGTCTGTGTGTCGTGTCTGTGTGTTGTGTCTGTGTGTCTGTCTGTGTGTCTGTCTGTCTGTCTGTGTGTCTGTGGTGTCTGTGTGTCTGTGGTGTCTGTCTGTGGTGTCTGTCTGTCTGTCTGTCTGTGGTGTCTGTGTGTTTGTCGTGCCCGTGTGTCTGTCTGTGTGACTGTCTGTCTCTGTGTGTCTGTGTGTCTGTGTGTCTGTCTGTGTGTCTGTCTGTCTGTCTGTGTGTCTGTCTGTCTGTCTGTGTGTCTGTCTGTCTGTCTGTGCGTCAATGTGTCTGTCTGTGTGTCTGTGTGTCTGTCTGTCTGTCTGTCTGTGTGTCTGTCTGTCTGTCTGTGTGTCTGTTTGTCTGTCTGTGTGTTTGTCTGTCTGTGTGTCTGTCTGTCTGTCTGTCTGTGTGTCTGTCTGTCTGTCTGTGTGTCTGTCTGTGTGTCTGTCTGTCTGTCTGTGTGTCTGTCTGTGTGTCTGTCTGTCTGCCTGTGTGTCTTTCTGTCTGTGTGTCTGTCTGTGTGTGTGTGTGTGTGTCTGTCTGTCTGTCTGTCTGTGTGTCTGTCTGTGTGTCTGTCTGTCTGTGTGTCTGTCTGTCCGTCTGTGTGTCTCTCTGTCCGTCTGTGTGTCTGTCTGTCTGTGTGTCTGTCTGTCTGTGTCTGTCTGTGTGTCTGTCTGTCTGTGTGTCTGTGTGTCTGTCTGTCTGTCTGTCTGTGTGTGTCTGTCTGTGTGTATGTCTGTCTGTCTGTGTGTCTGTCTGTCTGTGTGTCTGTCTGTCTGTGTGTCTGTCTCTCCGTCCGTCCGTCTGTCTGTGTGTCTGTCTGTCTGTCTGTTTGTGTGTCTCACTGTCTGTCTGTCTGTGTATCTGGCTGTCTGTCTGTGTGTCTGTCTGTGTGTATGTCTGTGTGTCTGTCTGTCTGTGTGTCTGTCTGTGTGTCTGTGTTTCTGTCTGTCCGTCTGTGTGTGTGTGTGTCTGTCTGTCTGTGTGTGTGTCTGTCCGTCTGTGTGTGTGTGTCTGTCTGTCTGTGTGTGTGTCTGTCTGTCTGTGTGTCTGTGTCTGTCTGCCTGACTGTGTGTCTTTTTGTCTGTGTGTCTGTCTGTCCGTCTGTGTGTGTGTCTGTCTGTCCGTCTGTGTGTGTGTCTGTCTGTCTGTGTGTCTGTCTGACTGTGTGTCTGTGTGTCTGCCTGTCTGTGTGTCTTTCTTTGTGTCTGTGTGTCTGTCATTGTGTCTGTCTGTCTGTCTATATATCTATTTATTTATTTATTTATTTATTCATTATTTTATTTTTATTTCCCCTTTTGATTTCTGCGTGTAATGTAAAAAAGGAACTGTACAAATTCTTCCCCTTGGATGTTTCAGTAAATTATTGTATTACATCGTATTGTATTGTATTACATTGCATAGCATTGTATTGTATTGTACTGCAATATATTGTATTGTATTATATTATATTGTATAGCATTGCATTGCATTGCATAGCGCTGTGTGGTATTGCATTGCGTTGTATTTATTGTATTGTATTGTGTTTTGTTGTGTTGTGTTTTGTTGAACTGTATTGTATAGTCATGCTGTTTCGCCTGATGCTTCTCATGTCCGTCCCCTGTGAGCTGGGGGTGAGAGTACACCCGCCGCACCTCCCTACACGATTCGTGTAATGCGAATGACTCGGTACTCGAAACTTGACTGGCTTTTCCGTCAGCCAGCTGTACTGATTTTGTGATTAATGGCCATGCGTAGCATACAAAGATTGATAGGTGGTAAAACCCCATCCATCCATTGAATTGTTCGTTCATTCATTGTCTTGTGTGTGTGCTTTTCTCTCATCTGCAGCTTTTCTCTGTCCTTTTTCTCTTCCTCCTACAGTCTCTCTCCTGCTTCTGCCTCGTCATTTTGGTTGCTGCAATTTCTGTGATTTCTTTGCATCTCCTTCTCGGTTAGAACTGCTTGCAACATTTCAATTAGATCCGCGATCTTCCCCAAGTAATAAAAGGATTGAATGAGAAAGAATGCATCTGCTTTTATGTGTATGAATATGAGAGAGACAGAGAGAGAGAGAGAGAGAGAGAGACACACACACAGAGAGAGACAGAGAGAGACACAGAGAGAGACAGAGAGAGAGACAGAGAGAGAGAGACAGAGAGAGACAGAGAGAGAGAGACAGAGACACACACACGAAGGTACACACACACACACGAAGGCACACACACACGAAGGCACACACACATAGGCACACACACACACACACACACACACACACACACACACACACACACACACACATTATCAGACAAACAGATAGACGGAAAGACGGACGGACGGAAAGACGGACGGAAAAACCGACGGACGGACGGACGGACGGACGGACGGACAGACAGACAGACAGACAGACAGACAGACACACAGACACACAGACACACACACACACACACACACACACACACACACACACACACACATGGAAAGACACACAGACACGCAGACATACTAATATGCAGACAGACAGAGAGACGCAGAGATGGACAGACAGACACACACACAGACGGATGGACGGACAGAATCACAGACAGACAGACAGACAGACAGACACGCACAGACAGACAGACACACGCACAGACAGACAGGCAGGCAGACAGACACACAGACAAACACACGCACAGACAGGCAGGCAGGCAGGCAGGCAAACAAACACACAAACACACAGACACACAGACAGACACACGCACAGACACACGCACAAACAGACAGACAGGCAGGCAGGCAGGCAGGCAGATAGACAGACAGGCAGAAAAGCAGGCAGCCAGACAGGCAGGCAGTCAGACAGACACGCAGACAGACAGGCAGACAGACAGGCAGGCAGGCAGGCAGGCAGACACACAGGCAAGACACACAGTCAGACTGGCAGACACAGAGGCAGACAGGCAGACAGACACACACACACACACACACACACACACACACTGACACACACGCAGACACACAGAGGCAGACAGACAGACAGACAAACGGACGGACATTCGGACGGACAGACAGACATGCTGAGGGGGGAACTATATTAGATTGTAGAGAGAGAGAGAGAGAGAGAGAGAGAGAGAGTTAGAACACTCAATAGAAATGATCCCTATATGCCTTGTTTGAATAATGACAGTATTTACATGCAAGTGCGTTTCTTTTTCAAGAAACGTTTGAAGCTAGACTTTGTACCGGATATCAATGGATCATCTACGTTGCAATCATTGCCTACTACAAGTATTGGGATGATCGAGATTGTATTTTTGCTGTTGTTATTGATGACATGTTTGTTTGCTTTTGCCGATGTTCCCTGTTGTCCTCGATGGCATGCATTTAGAACTTGCGCGGTCCAAATTTGGAGGCGTTGTACAGTTAACATTTTGAATAATGACTTCACAGTGTCAAGAACGGCTCACTTACTTGAGGTAACAGTAATTTTTTAAAAACAATCTTTATGAAATCCATTCTACAGCTGGTTCCACAAAACCAGAAACACGAGATATTTTTGCTCCGACTTCCTTTTAATGTATATCACGATGGGTGTGAGCGCGTGAATACGTGCGTGCAAACGTGTGTGGGTGTGTGTGTGTGTGTGTGTATGTGTTTATATGTGTGTGTGTTAGTGTGTTAGTGTGTGTGTGCGCGCGTGCGTGCGCGCCCGCGCGCGTGAACATTACTTATAAATGTGTTTATTATTTCGTCACGGACAAATTCTGAGTTTCCAAAAACTAAAAATTGCACAAACATCACATCAGTCAAATCATTTATAAATCATAATCAGTACCTCATATATGACATGACCGTTTGTTTGTTTATATGTCTGCCGTGTTCAGAAAAGGACTCTTCTTTTCTTCCAGATACAATATTCAGGCTCGACAACGATACAGAGGAACTCGTACTCTTGCGGCAAATCAGAAACACCCAATTTCTGTTGACGGTAAGTCATGTGATCGTAATTCTTCGTAGCACTGTCTTATAGTTATACGTTCTCACATCCACACACACACACACACACACACACACACACACACACACATCCACAAACACACACACATCCACACACACACACACATCCACACACACACACACACATCCACACACATACACACGCATCCATATCCACACACACTCACATACATCCACACACACACACACACACACATACACACACACACACACATCCACACACACACACACACACTCACACACCCACACACATCCACACACACACACACACACACACACACACACACACGCATTCACATCCACACATCCACACACACACACACACACACACATCCACACACACACACACACACGCGTATCCACATCCACACATCCGCATCCACACACACACACACACACACACACACATCCACACACACACACATCCACACACACACACACACACACACATCCACACACACACACACATCCACACACACACACACACACACACACACACACACACACACATCCACACACACACACATCCACACACACACACATCCACACACACACACATCCACACACCCACACACCCACACATCCACACACACACACACACATCCGCACACACACACACACACACACACACACACACGGGAGAGAACGAACGAACGAACGAACGAACGAACGAACGAACGAACGAACGGGTTTATTTGATAGGCCACCGGCCTGTCACAACGGAAACATTGTACGCATCGGCATTGATTACTTCCACTGCTTCTCGTCGTCTTTTCAAAGCATGATATAAAAACATTGCTAACGATCTTATGCTAAGGTCACCGCCTGAAAATAATTGTTCCACTCTTCTAAAGTCAGTAGATGTGGGAGATATTTTTCTCTAAGGTCTTCATAAACTGGGCACACATAAAGCATATGAAATTCACTTTCGATTTCTTCCATACAAGCTGGAGATGTGTATAAATTATCTGGGTTATCCTAAGAGTAACGAAATTTGTGATGGTACAATTCACGAAAGCCAGAACGAAACTGAATGTACACATCTCGGAATGTTTTTTTATCAATCGCATATAAATCATTCTCTCTACCCCAACGAGTTTTTTATTTGACGATAAAAATAATATCTCCCGCTACTTAACAATGTTTGTCCCCAGTTGCTCCGATATACCAAGACAATACGATTCTTCAATTCTCTTATAATTTCTCTTTCATTGAGTATTGTCTGGGCAACCCATACTTGCTCAAAACCGTATTTACATAAAATGTCGTTAATCTGGTTTGCCCAATTCTGCTGATGCGAATTCACCTGCATTCTATAAATCATGTGTGGGTAACGGGAAGTTTCCATTCGAAGTACTCTGAACCAGTATCTCACTGAATGAATGATACCATTCACGAAAAGAGGGTGTCAGCCAGTTTCCCCATATACAATCACATTTGGTACTCTAATAGGCAAATTAAATAATCTTTTCAATGCTTTCAGATGTACAGATTCAATAACAAAACAATCACGTAGTCCCCAAACTTCTGAGGAGTACAGCAGTGCACTGAGCATGTGGGCGTCAAACATTTTAAAGAAGGCGTCTGGGGACAAGCATTGGAGTTTTCTAATACATCTGGTAAACTGGGTTGAATTGCCTTTTGCCTTTGAACAAGATCTAATTGAAGCAGGTTACACGATAACTTGGTGGTAAACAAGGATCCCAGATACCGATACTCGGAACCACTTCCAAAATGTCATTACCAAGAACCACTTTTCATGTTCAGTTAGATAGCCACCATTCCTAAACACCATTACTTTAGTCTTCTCTTGATTTATACCAAGTCCAACAGCATCAGAGCCTTTTTTAAGGTAACTTAATTGGTTCTGCAAACCTACTACAGTGTCCGATATAAGTACAATATCATCAGCGTACAGCAACAAGTAAATAATGTTGCCCGGCCTAACTTGGGCACTATGTTTTCCATGCTTAATTACCATTTTTGCAACATAATTCACTAACAGAAAAAAAATTATCGGCAACATTTCGCAACCCTGTTTCAGCCCCGAGTTACTGTCAAAAGGATCTGAATAGCAACCATTGCATCTTACCCTACATATTATATGTGTATACATGGCCTGAAGCATTTTCAGCAACCTACCCCGTATGCCGTACAAATAAAGTACACTGGTCCGCAAAAGTTAAGGGCCGGCCCTTGTTATCAGTAGCTTTACAAATATTTATTTTACACTGAGACAACGACGCTGAAAATGACGCAAGGTGGGCTACGCTGCAACTTTATTTATTGCTGCTAGTGCCCAAACCTATTATGCAGGCATTGCCGTTGAGCAAAGGTGTGGTCAGTGGAGCCAAAAACGTTGCAAATTCACGAGACTTTTACGAAGTTTAGTCGAGTTTCGCTGAAGAAGCTATGTCGCTGCAGGTTTCTGGCATATTGTACGTGCAAGCCATGTCCCTAGTGACCACTGTTCAGCAAAAGTTACAAACCAACGGGTATATAAGGGCCGCAATTAGGGCTCACAATAATCATGCCTCCAAGACAGAGACTCTCAACACTTGATCGTGGACGAGCGCTGGGGTGGCTTCAGGATGGAACTCCCGTCCGAGAAGTCGCCAGACGGCTTGGAGTGAGCCACTCTGTCATCCAACGCCTGCACGAACGCTTCCAGGCCACCGGAAGTGCTGATGAACGGCCCCGCTCCGGACGCCCACGAGCAACGAGCCGGAGCTAAGACCGTTGTCTTCAACTTTTGGCGCTGCGTGACCGAACGATCACTGCCAGGACCCTGAGAGTCACCCTGAGGACGGCCAAAAAAGTTACCATCTCCCAGGACACCGTCGAGCGACGCCTGCACGAGGTGGACCTTCACTCAAGGGTTCCTGCCATCCGAACACCGCTGACACCACAACATCGCCGACCTCGGATGGCGTTCTGCCGCAACCACCAGCGCTGGAACAGGCAGCAGTGGGGCACAGTCCAGTTTACCGATGAATCTCTGTTTAACGTGTCGAACAGTGATGCTCGGAGGCGCGTGTGGCGACGTGTAGGCGAGCGATTCATCGATGCTTGAGTCCAAGAGCACAACCGTTATGAAGGGGGATCTGTGATGGTGTGGGGAGGCTTTCATCTCCATGGAAGGACTCCTCTGTACCTCATCCGAGGTACCGGCATCAGGTACAGAGATGAGATTGTCAGGCCGATCATCGTCACCACTCTGCGAGCCATGGGACGTGGCTCCTGTCTACAGGACCACAATGCCACCCTTCACCGTGCTGTGGTGGTGAGGGACTTTCTGCAGCGTCAACAGGTTGTCCGCATGGACGGCCAGCACAATCCCCAGACCTGGCTCCCATCGAAAACTTGTGGAACATTCTGGGACGCCGCGTAGTGGACTATCACCCCCATCCCGCAGATGCTGCTCAGCTCTTCCAGTTCCTGCAGCAGGAGTGGCTCGCCATCCCACAACATATGCTGCAGAACCTTGTCCGCTGGATGAGGCAACGGGTGATGGATTGTTTGGCAGCAAATGGTGGCCACACCCGTTATTGAACATGGACAAACTGACTGGAATGTTCTTGCAACTTTCAGAATGGGGGGTGGGATGCTTCTGACGGATGCCAACCTAATTATTTTTGACTTGTCAATAAATTATTGGCATAAATCAATTGCTTAAATGTTGAATTAAATCATTCTTTGAATTGCAGATATATTTTGGGGGGTTTCCTTTTGAGAGAGAAATGTTTATGTGGCCCTTAACTTTTGCGGACCAGTGTATTTCCCAAAGCGCGGCCTTATTGACAGTGTCGAATGCTTTGTTGAAATCAACAAAAGCTACATACACTTTTCTTTTTCTTTGTACATAACGTTGAATGACAGAATAAAGAACAAGTATATCCACAGTCGAGTAGTTTTTTGGAAATCCACAATCGCGTTGTTCACATTCGCCCAAAAATTATCTGTCTATCTGTCAGAATTGACATAAATACTTTGCTAAGGATATTAGTGATCAATATAACTCTATAGTTATCAGGGATAGATGGATCGCCCTTCTTGAATATTGGTAAGATTATTGATTGCCTCCAGGAGGCTGGATAATGTCCCTTAGTGAACGCAGCATTAAGTAGAGATGTGAACATTACCAACAACGACTCTGGTATGTATTTAATCATCTCCGTAGTAATTTCATCATTCCCTACAGATTTTGCTTCCCTTTAATTTATTAATGGCACACTTGACATCGTCAACTATAATATCAGAATCAAGCGTTGAAATTTAATCTTCCACTGTACTGAGTAGAGTACAGTCTATGGGCTGTACTGTAGAATTATCCTGCCTTAATAAAAGATCACTGAAGTAATCTTTCCAAACATCAATTTTGATAGGACATTTCACAAATGTTTTAGAATTAATTTTACGGACCTGTCCCCAAAAATCAGTTGGATTTGTTAAACTAGAAAGGAATGTCGACATCATATTTCTTCTATATATGATTTTCTTTTCTTTAATCAACCTTTGGTACATATTCCTTTCTTTCAAGTAATTCTCCTTAAGCACAGACAAATTGCTGCGTAAATAACGACGGTAAAGGCACCTAAATCTCTGCTTAGCAGCAAAACAGTCGTCATAAAACCATTGTTGTCTATTTCTATTCCTTCCAACTGAATTGTCTTCTCATAGGTTTAGCCGCACGGAGCAAACAATTACTAAATTCTGCCATTGCTGCATCAATATCAATCTCACTTGCCCTAACCTTATCACACAGCCCTACTACTCTAATGTAAGACATCAAAGCTTCACAAAACGTGCCCTGCTATATTTGGATCCCATACACGTTTACATACCTGGAAACTCTGCACAATCTCTTTTGTAATAATAGGTTGACAGTCTATACACAGTTCTAAGCACATGTGGGAGGTCAATACATTTTCTCGAACAAACAAGAATTTACAGTCTTTCACCAACTTTTTCGATACCAACAAATAATCAATGATACTATTCCCTGTAGCAGAAATATATGCATAGTTGCCATTTATATCGCCATCAGTACAACCGTTAATGATAAACAGATCAAAACCTAGACATGTGGATAAAAGTGCATGGCCATAATCATTCATAACAACATCTCGAGAATTTCTAAATTCATACGGTCCGTTATATCGCATATCAGACCATTCATTCACATCCCCTGCGTTAAGATTCCCTGTTCGGGCATTGAAATCACCACATACAATCACCCAACAGTCAGGATGCTCTATACTTATTTTTAACAAGCAATTCTCTAGCTCTTGCACACCATTAGCAACACCCGTTCTCTGATAGTAGGGAGAATCTGCAGGAGGCAGATACACAGATTAAAACCACATCTCTGTCATAAACGAAAAGGTTCTTACTGGCCTTGAATATTAGCATATTGTTAAAGTTGCATGGAACTACTGTCAAAAAACGAGAAATGGTATGACTAAAACATCATATAACTCCACCTGATCGCCGACATCGGTTAGAGATCCTAAGAGCAGGAGCAACATAACAATTCAAAGTATTATTTAAGACAGCATTCTGAAACTCTTCCACGAAAGTCTCTACCAAACAGACAAACTGAAAATCACACACACACACACACACACACACACACACACACACACACACACACACACACACACACACACACATATATATATATATATGCAAGAAAATCAGGATCATCCAGCTTCGAAACAATGCCATTCACATTCCAGATGAGAAATGTTAACATACCTCTACCTGGGTCTGAGCTGGCTGTCGTGACTCGGCTTTGGCCGTTCTCCTAGGTTGTACCGGTGATAACCAGGGACTGGGACCTTGTCACGGATAGCGTCTGGATGCGGTTACGGTCTTCCCGCTCTGGTACCACGCATAGCTGTCCTCCCCGGAAGTAAGCAAGGTGCCCTGAAGCCCTTGCCTCCTGAAGTTGTCGGCGTTGCTGGTCGGGCCTGTCACTTGATACGCCTATCCCTTTCGCCTTGCGCTTGGCCCTGCATTCGAGGATGGCATACTTGTCTTGACTTCTGTTGAGACAGGCGATGAGAGGCCGGGTCTTGTCTGCTGAAGGTCTCCCTATCCGATGAGCGCTTCGAATGTCTCTGCCTGCTAGGGAGAACTTCATTCACAGCCTCTAAAAACTTCTATTTGGATCTGTGAAAGCTTTTCCCCTCTTGCTCTGGGACATTATAGATAATTACATTGTCCCTTCGCGAACGTCGTTCTTGGTTCTCCATCCTTTCTTCCGCCTTGTTACCTCTCGCAGTCATCTCGGCTAGTTTGTCACCAATGTAGTCGATGCAATCTTCCTGGATAATAAGCTTGTCTCTGACGTCTTCCAGTTCTTTCCTCATGTCGTCAAATTTTCTTTCCAGATGTTGAACACAGCCTCTAAGTGTCATCATTTCATATAGGATTCTAGATGTCGCTTCCTCCTGATTCCTATTCCAGTCCTCGTTCAAGGCTTTCATGACTTCTTCCAGATCCCTCCTCTCCAAACCAGGCCCGGGGTTCTCCTCTATATTACCCGACAGGAGGAGAAGGAAGGAGAGATCATGATGGTACTGGGCACTGGACCCTCCTACCCCGAAACTGACAGAAAAATAACCTGGCGTACCACAAGTCTGGCCGTATCTCATTGGCAGTGCCAAACACGGGAGTGAAAAGTTCGCGGAAAGCAGGGCATGCACGGTTTACCTCTGAACGGCAGTGGAGTTCACAGCTACCGTGCTCAGCCATCCAGTGGTCAAGTTCATCGTGAGTCCAGTAATCAGACCAAGCACGGTAACCACGTGCAATAAGCATGCACAACTCAGCACTCCGTTCAGTGAGTCTGAGCTCACTGGCAGAACACCCCGTGCAGCACGCCGTGCATGAAGTCCAATTCTTGCACGGTACGTTTCTAAGTCAACCCCCATCTCACTTCAAGTTAATTCCACAACAATGAAACTGAGGAAACGACTACAAAACCCACAGCCAATTCCAAACAAACAAACAAACAAACACTTGTAATAGTAACGTTCACGGTTCGCCCTGTAGACAGCTACATACAGGTAAACGTTTGGTGCGTTTTCAGTTCAAGCGCACCTCAAAACTAGCTCATTCCAACAATCATCAAAACTGCCGAAACCGAGTATAAAAGATTCAAACACAGCCGAATGCTTGCCGCACAAACCTAGTCTTCTCGGGCCTGTTGAGCCAAGAACACTTGTAATATTCACTTTCACCGATTGCGCTGTAAACAGCCACACGCAGACCAACACTTGGTGCGTTTTCAGTTCAAGCCCATCTCAAAACGTGTTCGCTCCAACAATCACTAAATCTGCCGAAATCGGCCTCAAAAGATGCGAATAAACTCAACGAAGTACTTGCGGCACAAAGGCAGTCGTCTCAGGTCCGGTGAGCAAAGAACACTTGTAATAGTCAATTACTTCCACAGTTCGCAGTTCGCGCTGTAGACAGCTACACAAAGGCCAAACTAGGTACGTTTTTAG
>JAWQFJ010002219.1:145000-147500 GCA_034096865.1 Theodoxus fluviatilis | reverse complement strand
TCCCCGCTGCTGTCTCCTCCGAAACGAAAGGCAGAGGAAACATGAGTTCTCTCGCCGCTCTGTGCTCTGACAAGTTGTTGTTGCGGCTGCCCTGTCTGGAGCCGCCCTGTGTCAGCACCCACCCACGCTTCTCTGCCTCCCCCCCCCCCCCTGTTTCTCTCCATAGCTACCCCCCACCCCCTCTCCTCTGTCACAGGAAGAGAGAAACTTCCGTCCTTAGTATGAAAGCCTTGACCCAGGCGCCGGAAGTGAGAACTTAAGGCCTTTGTCTGAAAGCTCCTCCCCGGAAGTGAACCCTTCCCGGTCTGTTCCCGCTTTGTCCCTATTCTGGTCCGCCCCTATAAATAGAGGCGGCAGTGCTTGCTTAGAGATGGAGAGACCTGATTACACCAGGGTGAGGAAGAGACCCGATTACATCTGGGTGAGAGAGAGACCCCATTACACCAGGGTGAGAGACAGACCCCATTCCAACTGGGTGAGAGAGACCATTTCACCATGGGTCCAGAAGTTTACTTACTAAGAACTTGTACCAATGGCCAATAAAGAGTGGAAAGTACCTCGACTTCGCCCCTGCATCTTATAATTGGCTCCAACCTTACCACCGACCACCACACGTCATTGAAGCTGTTGTCTTGCTTGGGAAAGCCCGGGCGTCCCGCAAGGGACGGGATCCACCAGCGAGAGGATTGCGGATGGAACAACACCACCCTCCTCGGCAACTCCCCCAGTCCAGTCCTGTTTTCCTGCAACATAACAATATGGCTGCGTCCTGGCGCCAGACGCAGTGAAGAAGTTGCTGATAGACGAAATAACTGACGAATCAGATATCACATAAGTTTTTTACTTCATAGAACACACCATGGTGTCATATCGATTGGCACGGGAACTTTTTGAACGAAACAAAGCACCCCAGGTTCAACTGTAGACAATTTTGTCGAAAATGTGAGGCCTCGATTTATTTTGATAAATTCAAGGGACATAAGTCATAGAGCGTGCATATACGGTGAAGGGACATAATTCATAGAGCGCACGTATAATGCAAACGATAAAAAATTTGTCGGCAGTGTATGTCCAGAAATACCCAATACACCTACTCCTTCATATATACAAATGAACACTCGAGCAGCAAATACTTCCGTGTACATATACGTTTCCGTTCTCGAACCCTGAGAAGCACATTATAGGCACTGTTCTCTCCGAATACCAGCCCAACTCGCCCTGTCTCCGCCATTTTGGCTCATCCGGGTCACTGCAGCGGGAAGGATCGAGGGATCTCCGGACCTCCCTCGGCTTCCCGCCTTCACGGCGAGTGCGTCCATACGAGCGAGGAACGTAGGGAACGCCTAGCCCTCGCGATTCTCTCGAGATTTTAGGCCAAACAAACGCGCCCTTGAATGATTCGTTATGACCAAACGGTAGCCAAGATGGCTTCCGCGATGCCTTCTCATCGTCGTGGATTGCGCTTCTCAACCAAATGAGCAAAACAGCAGCTGCAGACTGCTCGTTCTTTGTGGAAGCTGATAAAATACGTTACGCTGTAGCTGTGCATGAAGGCTCGGCATCGCTCGAATCGAAATTTATGTCAAAACGAGTGCGGACTTGGTGTAAGCAAGAATATTTTGATGCTCACTTCAAGGGAAGTTACACAACAAACTAAGGGCTAATGTAAGATATAAGAGTTGCATCCCTTGAAATTGTTTTTGCCATCAGTGGTGGAAATGTTTGCTCACATCTTGCCCGGTAATTATTTCAGAAAAAGAACAATATCAGCCTAACTTCTTGTAACGTCTCGCATAGGGTGGGTAATAATCACAGGTCAAAATGCGTGCCACAGTGCATATTTGTGATGGCGACTTTCTTCCTTTACCCGAAGGCAGCCATTTTGGTTATGCAGCCGCAACAGCAGGCTTGTTCAGGAGTATTCAGCGCTGCATGAGCGCTTCATGTTGGCAATTGAGCGCTCTTTGCCTCTCCTGAACGCCTAAGATGTAGTGCAGCGCTTCACTTGTTAAAGGGGAGGTAAATCTTCTGCGCCCCATGTTGTGTTGATAGACGCGAAGAAAGTGTTTTCTTTGCCACAGACATCGTTTATGCATGTTTACATGTATTCTGCATGAATAAAATCCACTACTGTGTCATCCTTACTTGCCATTACTTGCACATACAGAGCGCTTGGGGCAAATAAAGCCTGTTCCAGTCCCAAAATGATGTTTCTGAGAGTTATTTTACGCGTCGACGGCCAGTGCGGGATCGAAGACGCCATTTTGAAATGATGCAAAATCGTCTGCATCATCTCGGATAGGTGATTCACAGCGCTGCTCAGCGCTGAGTGAAGCACGCCCCAAAATTGCCGTTCAGGAGTGAATCACATGCAGCGCTAAGCAGCGCTTTGAATCGCTGCGCCTCCTGAACAAGGCAAGCGTTCCGGCGCGGTATCTACCGGTCGATACCGGTAGGCCTCTTGGACGGACTACTGGTTTAGGTTGGTGCGAACGGCACA
>JAWQFJ010002219.1:127500-137500 GCA_034096865.1 Theodoxus fluviatilis | reverse complement strand
CTCCTTCCCCCGCCCGAACGTGTCTCTGGCTGTGGCGAGTGGATTCAGTGGTTGTTTTCAAAGAGACACAGCCACTCCTTCCCCTGCCCGAACGTGTCTCTGGCTGTGGCGAGTGGATTCAGTGGTTGTTTTCAAAGAGACACAGCCACTCCTTCCCCTGCCCGAACGTGTCTCGCAGCTGAGTCATCTCTTTTTTCAGGTGCTGTGTTGGTTTGTCCTGACGAAGAGTTGTAAAACTCGAAACGACGACTGTTTTGTTTTGTTTTGTTTCATATGCCCGAACCATTGTGTGTTGTTTAAAACCTTTCAAAAGAGATGATTTTACTTTTTATAGATGCACGCTAATACAGTTTATCCCCGACGCTGACCTCAAGCTGCGAAGTTGCGAAAGACTCCATAGAAAATAGTTTGGCACGAATTGCACTAATTTCCACAGGCAAAGTTCCATCTTTTTCGTCTGTTTTTTTACGAGGACTTAAGCTGCACTTCCAGAAGAACAAAAGGCATTTGCTTTTTCTCTCGTGAAAATAACCCACCCATGGCATTATGAAGGCGTCTCTATCTATCCTTTTTTAACACACGGAACAATTCATTTTCCATGGGATATGTTTGAGAATTCTTATCAGAGCGCGAAACTTTTGTGTCGATTTCAAACATTATAAACGAAATCGAAACACACAGACTTGTAAAAATCCCTCACCACTTTATTTACCGCTGAAATGCCTTCTAAAAATAATTTGAAATATGCAAAATCATCTGGGCACCCCTTCATTTCCAAGCCATTGCTACTGCGTTGTTGCTCGACTCATATGTGACGCTGCGTAGTGGAAAGCATGGATATGTGTCTTCAAAAACTAATTTAACGTTGCTGTACGAGAATGGATAAGACATAGACACTGATTGTTGTTGTTGTTGTTGTTGTCACAGACGTCATCCTGCAGCCAGCTCCAGCTATCACCTGGCGCACCATTGGCGGCATCCTTGACTTCTACCTGTTCCTGGGCCCAGGGCCTGACCAGGTGATCCAGCAGTACACAGAGGTGATAGGGCGCAGCTTCATGCCGCCCTACTGGAGCCTGGGCTTCCACTTGTGCAGATGGGGCTACAGGACTGCCCAAGACACGCTGGTCGTCATGGACCGCGTCAGACAGGCAGGAGTCCCCCAGGTCAGCTTGTCACCATAGAGTCGTTCTATTAAATCTCTTCCAGTTTAAAGTTTAGTACGTTAATTGTCCCCCATCGAGAAATAAGGAATTGTTGACACTGGTTGATTAGTAAAGCTCATTTTGCGCCGATTTTGACCTGCAATCTGATGGATACTGATAGAAATTGTGTTATTTTGAAATAACACGATGTGAAAAATATGTTATTTCTTTAATAAAGATACACTCTTCACTGTGTGAACATCTATGTCAAGGTCAGGCTAGGTTAGCAAACGGCGAGGTTCAAGAAATAATCACTCGAAATAATGGCACAGTATGCAGGCACAAAGTAACGGCTGGGGTCTAGAAAGTGCGATTCATTAAAACTATCATTCATTATTTCACGTTTGTCACAAAACAAATGTGTCCTTACCACTTTAATAAAAATACAGTCACACCTCTATGACAAAATTAGCCTTTCTTAGTTCACCGAAAGGAGTCATAACACCCGACATGAAACAAGTAGCCTTTTCAAGATTGTTGATAGGAGTCATAACACCCGACATGAAACAAGTAGCCTTTTCAAGATTGTTGATAGGAGTCATAACACCCGACATGAAACAAGTAGCCTTTTCAAGATTGTTGATAGGAGTCATAACACCCAACATGAAACAAGTAGCCTTTTCAAGATTGTTGATAGGAGTCATAACACCCGACATGAAACAAGTAGCCTTTTCAAGATTGTTGATAGGAGTCATAACACCCGACATGAAACAAGTAGCCTTTTCAAGATTGTTGATAGGAGTCACAACATCAAAATCACGCACTATAAAGATCCTGACGCTCATGTCCTCGACGGGTGGGTGTCGGCCACAGTAAAAACACCCAGCACGCACAATTTCTCCTTTGTGGAAAACAGTGTGCCAGCGCCCTTGGCAGCAGGAGACTGGTCTCATTGACTTGAGACACTACACACTGAGAGACAGCCTCAACATCGGCTTAAGCGCCTTGAGCATGCTGCCAGCATGGATACGTGCGCTATACAAGTAGGCATCATCATCATCATCAACACCCGACACGAAACAAGTAGCCTTTTCAAGATTGTTGATAGGAGTCATAACACCCGACATGAAACAAATAGCCTTTCCTTGTTCCCTGAAAGGAGTCACAGCAGACGTATGCAATTCTGTCCCTCACCTGACAGGACGCGCAGTGGAACGACCTGGACTACATGGAGGAGAAGAGGGACTTCACTACAGGATGGGAGGACTTTGGCAACCAGACTGCCCTGGTGGAGGAGGTGCACAGTCGTGGCATGCACTATGTCATGATCGTGGTAAGCGGAACGTCTGTCGCATTTACAGGTTGCACGAGGTCGTGGACACTTTGCAACGTAGAGGTATAATGGGGAAAAAGTAGCGGTTGCGGTAATAGGCCTCCCCAAATAGAGTCGGTAGGTCGGTCAGAAACCTTAAAAAATTTAAATTGAAGAAGAAGAAAAAAAATCTGATTTCTCACGTATCATAGATTGAACCACGGCACTGCGCCTCGCACATGATCAAACGCCAAAGCTTGCTTGCCTAAATCCACCTGTCAAACGAAACGGTCAGACTGAATATAAATACAGATTTCTCTTTCCCTGAAAATCTTTATTTAAAAAATTTAATAGTGGATTCCCCAAGTACGCATAGGGCAGGGGAAACAGAACAGCACCCAGATCGTTGATTACCGCAACCGTATATTTTGTCTTTTCTTCTGTCTTTTTCCTTCTTTTTTCTTTGTTTGTATCTTTTTTCTTTCTTTGCACAATTGAAAAAGTCTAGAGGCGACTCAAAAAATAAAGTCGGTCAGATTGAAGTAACCACAACTATTTTTTGCCTGCTAAGTTTACACATAAGTACAGTTCGATTTTTCTCTCCGAGCACATCCTCGCATGCATTTATAATGATCGCTTAGGGTTAAATATATTATTTTATTTCAAAATATCGCACCTACATTATTGTAAGTACGCTCGTATATAATGTGTTTGCAGCATACGCACCCATGGGCGAGTGAGTGAGTGTGTGTGTGTGTATGTGTGTGTGTGTATGTGTGCATGTGCGTGTGTATGTGTGTGTGTGTGTGCGTGCGTGTGTGCGCGTGTGTGTGTGTATGTGTGTAAGTATGTGTGTGTGTATGTGTGTGTATGTGTGTGTGTTTGTGTAGGAGAGAGGGGGAGGGAGAGGGGGAAGGAGAAGGGAGGGAGGGGAAGAGAAGGAGGGAGAGAGAGTTAGAGAAAAAGAGAGAGAGAGGGGGGGGGAGAGGGAGTGAGAGGGGGGGGGGAGAGGGAGTGAGAGGAAGAGAAGAGAGAGAGAAAGAAAGAGAGAGAGAGAGAGAGAGAGAGAGAGAGAGAAGGGAAAAGAAAGAAAGAGAGAAAGAGAGAAAGAGAGAGAGAGAGAAAGAGAAAGAGAGAAAGAGAGAAAGAGAAAGAGGGGGGGGCGCGTGCAAGTATGCCTAGATGTACATGTTGTGGTAGTGTGTCCTATAATATACGGAGCGCAATTGTTTATACTCAAATTTATGAAAACCCCTCATCCTAAACTGCGCCAGTTTTTCCCCTGAGTCTAGTCACTTTTCACACTGCCTTGCTGCCAGGACCCGGGCATCAGCAGTACTCAACCCAGAGGCAGTTACCCGCCCTACGACCAAGGGTTGGAGATGGGAATCTTTATCAACGACACAAAGGGACAACCTCTTATTGGAAAGGTAGGTTGTAGTAGATAGTAACTGCTTAGTTTTGTCAACCACAATCACAGCCATTATTGTTACCACATATCCTCATGCTGAAACGGTGCAGGATGGCGATGAGTGAAGTGGTGGTGGTGATGGAAAGAGCGAGAGCGAGAGCGAGACACACACAGAGAAAGAGAGAGAGAGAGAGAGAGAGAGAGAGAAAGAGAGAGAGAGACACATAGAGAAAGAGAGACAGAGAGAGAGACAGAGAGTCAGAGAGAGAAAGAGAGACAGAGAGAGAGAGACAGAGAGACAGAGAGAGAGACAGAGAGAGAGAGAGACAGAGAGAGACAGAGAGACAGAGAGAGACAGAGAGAGAGACAGAGAGAGAGACAGAGAGAGAGACATAGAGAGAGAGACAGAGACTGAGAGACAGAGAGAGAAAGAGAGAGAGAAAGAGAGAGAGCGAGCGAGCGAGAGAGAGAGAGACAGAGAGGGAGAGAGAGACAGAGAGAGGTGGGGGATGATTGAATTTGGGGACAAGGAAACCACCTAAAATTACATGCAAGCATTCTAACAGTAAAACTCTGTCGAAGCATAAGCACACAACGCCGCATTGGGCTTGCTAAAGGAATTGTTGACGTCATCATTACTGGTATTTGTCCTCAAACTGCATAAACAATTCTGCATAGTGGTGGTCATGGTAGTGATGTATGTTGAAGCGCGAAGGCAATATGAACAATTTTCACCTAAATTTGAAGAAGCAGTAGATACACCGATATGAGAGTTTTTCATTCATGGCTACATTATTAAATGACGCACTTATGTATGATTGCAAAGACACAATATAATATGTACGCCACCACTTGAGAATAAGACGCCTGCAGCCTGTGCTGCACCGACACCTCCATCATCAGCTGGAATGTCAGGGTCTCTGTGCTTTGGTGTGTCATTCTTCCCGGTAAGATTTTTGTCCTCCTCCTCCCCTCCTCCCAACACCCCTACCCCACCCCACCTTTCCCTACACCCCTACCCCACCCCTCGCTTTCTGCTTTCCTCCGCAGGTGTGGCCAGGGGAGACGGCCTTTCCTGACTTCACCAACCCCAAGGCACACAGCTACTGGAGGGAGCAGGCGGAGACCTTCCACCGTTCCGTGCCCTTCGACGGCCTGTGGATCGTGAGTCCCGGCACTGTCTCAGTGTGCCTCCTTGTCGCAGTCCTGTGGATCGTGAGTCCCGGCACTGTCTCAGTGTGCCTCCTTGTCGCAGTCCTGTGGATCGTGAGTCCCGGCACTGTCTCAGTGTGCCTCCTTGTCGCAGTCCTGTGGATCGTGAGTCCCGGCACTGTCTCAGTGTGCCTCCTTGTCGCAGTCCTGTGGATCGTGAGTCCCGGCACTGTCTCAGTGTGCCTCCTTGTCGCAGTCCTGTGGATCGTGAGTCCCGGCACTGTCTCAGTGTGCCTCCTTGTCGCAGTCCTGTGGATCGTGAGTCCCGGCACTGTCTCAGTGTGCCTCCTTGTCGCAGTCCTGTGGATCGTGAGTCCCGGCACTGTCTCAGTGGGCCTCCTTGTCGCAGTCCTGTGGATCGTGAGTCCCGGCACTGTCTCAGTGGGCCTCCTTGTCGCAGTCCTGCCATCCCGAAAGCGTCCCCATCTTTGCCTGTGGCGCGTGTCACCGTGCACTAGAAACGAGGCTGAAGTGTACAAAACAGTTTTGAGCAAACGCCGAAAAATGTCATTAGCGGACTTGGTTACGTAATGGCTTTCCTGAGCGTTATGTTACTGAACAGATTTTAGGATGAACGTATAGCATTGTGGTTGAAATATCTCATCTTGTCATTATCCCGACTTTTGCATTGTTTTCTCGTGCACAGTCACACGTGCTAATTCTTGGTGACCCATTTACCTACCACGGTTTCATGCACAGTGCACACATGGTAGATATGTTGTACATATCCATGAGTCATTAGACAGGGCCGTATGTCACACATGAAGATTTACACGAGTTTTCTTTGATATTAAATTTACCACAAAACACTAAGTCATAGCATGGCAAACTTCAACAATCTTAGGAAGTGAGGGCAGAAACGAAAAGCAAAAAGGATGTGTAACCTAGAAAATTGACAATATCATTTAGTTATCTTTAAGTAATTACCAGCTATCTTTATTTTGATTGTCGAATTGGCTTGTAAGCAGTGCTTAAAATCTGTCTGAAAATGCATAGGTCGCTAATGTAGTATTGCAGAACATTTTCGTATTAAGTTGTGAGCTGACGCAGTTGTTTGGTTATGCCATCTTGTATTTTGAAAGAGAGCATGTTTAATTCTCCCCCCTCCACCACCACCCCTACACTCCACCCCCCTTCCCCCAAGAAAAAACAGCCATTCTTGGATTTCTTCATATCACAGCAACATTTATTTCTAAATACGAAGCGCCGGCTGCCAACAAATATGACCCTTTTTATGACTTACCGTGAGAGGAAGGGTCGCATACTGCTCATTGATTTGGTTTTTTACGCTTGTTCAGTAGTGAGTAATTATATGACCACCAGGGCCCGTATACACGTCGGTCCGTTTAGTGGACATCGCGTTTATCCCCTATACGGGTGGATAGGCGGGACCAATCGGTATGCACGTCAATCTGGTTAGCCTATTCTATACGGATTTTCGCGTATAAAGTTATCGCATCTCCGAGGTCCGATAGAGGGCTTAAACGCGTAAAAATATGGCGGCTCTTTTGTTTTTCCGAGCACGACAGCGGCGTCTTCTGCGAAGAAACAGGATTTTCCGGGACCGAACTAATCCCTTCGACACCTATGATGACGAAGAAGTATTTCGCAAGTGCAGATTTCGTCGGCCAGACATCCTGGAACTGACACGTCAGGTGTCAGTTGACATCACTCTCGCGAATCGAGGATTCACCCTCACTCCCCTGCAGCAAGTTCTCATCACTTTGCGCTACTTGGCCACGTCAACGTTTCAAGACGTCGGTGGAGCACAATAATATGGGTATTCTAAAAGAATTGTTGAGTTTTAGAGGGGAAACATTGTTTACTTTTCTATCCCATGCAAGTGCCTCCCGCAAATGTTGGGAGAGATAGTTCCTTAAGTGCTAGGAAAGTATTCTCCTGAGAGTAGGCTTTTGTCTTCGTCAATGCTGCTCATGCGATGTTAATAACGGCTGCTTTTGCTTTGAAAGGACATGAACGAAATTTCCAACTTCGTTTCGGGATCAACAAAAGGATGCCCAGAAAACAACCTTGAAAATCCTCCTTATCTTCCTGGTAGGTTTGCATATCTTTGGATTTCGTGACCTATGTGAGTCGTGCTGGCGTATTTTTATATATATCAACATTCCACTTTATTAAAGAATAGAGTGCATGCCACGTCCGTGCTTCCCTACATGTATAACACAGCCTCTTGCCTATTCAGGGTATGGAACAAAGTAGCATGTTGAGACTAGTTGCATTAACAATAAAATGAGTCTCGCTTATTAATACATCTTGTACTGCAAATAGTCAGTGATGATGTCCCATTTCTCCTCATGAGGTATACAGTAAATTGCATCTTTCAATGCAATGGTGAAGGAAAGTTTAAGTAACTAGCAAATCATAATTGGAATAAGTTTCAGTTTACTTATTAGTTGCACGAATATATTGTGAGAAGTTCTTTCGTTCTGTGTTCTAATAGCCGTTCTTGGTGGAAGTTTGAATTCAAGAACCATCTGCGCGAGTGCCCAGCAACACGTGTCTACTCACTACAACGTCCACAATCTCTACGGCTTCACAGAAACTATGGCATCGTATGAGTAAGTTTTCCTGCGTTTTCTAGCCTCCTCAACATAACGTATCTACTGAAACAATCCTATATACTGACTAGCAATTGTATTTGATACAGCTTTTGAAGTTTGATACGATAAAGCGCATTCAGCACACCAAAATAAATCGAAATCACCTTGTAGGAAAAGTCAGAATTTCATTATACTCTTTTCACCATAACATTAAAACAAATTGTTAATACTGAAGTTTGCCGCAAAATATGATGGGTGTATATTCAAAGTTTTTTTAATATAAATTCGATATTAGCAGATGTACCCCTTCTGAGCGCGTCTTAGGGATTAATTGCTCTAAGAAACGGTCTTTAGTTAAAGCCTAAAGTTCTGTCAGAAGGAAATATGCTTGTGTGACATGCATTTGTTATATACGGTGTACTGGCTCTGACTATTGTAAATGTTGAAGGAGAGAGAGAGAGAGAGAGAGAGAGAGAGAGAGAGAGAGAGAGAGAGAGAGAGAGAGAGAGAGGGGCAAACAGGCAGGCAGGCAGACAGGCAGACAGGCAGGCAGGCAGGCAGGCAGGCAGACAGACAGACAGACAGACAGACAGACAGACAGACAGACAGAGAGACAGACACACAGACAGACAGACACACAGACAGACACACAGACAGGCAGGCAGGCAGGCAGGCAAACAGACAGACAGGCAGACAGACAGGCAGACAGACAGGCAGGCAGACAGACAGGCAGGTAGGCAGGCAGGCAGACAGTCATACAGGCAGGCAGACAGACAGGCAGACAGACAGACAGGCAGGCAGGCAGGCAGACAGGCAGACAGGCAGACAGACAGACAGACAGACAGACAGACAGGCAGGCAGGCAGGCAGGCAGGCAGGCAGGCAGGCAGGCAGGTAGGCAGAGAAGTGTTTGGCGTTTTCTCGTCTGTACGCGGATCGCCTTTTACAAATGGTAAAGAGAAGACAATTTTAGTATTATGATATGGACAGTTCATAGCAGGATTCACGGTTGAGATTCAAGAGAAAGGTTTTCTTCACGAAGTTTGAGAGCATAGTAAACATACATAGCTACGTCTATTGTTTGTCTTGTACAATATGTATCTTATAACTGTCCACATGTAAAAACAATTTCCTATGCATGTATATTATCCGATATATCTTAATCTGAGGTCTGCATAAAAGATACAATTAAACAGAAGTAAATGATTCTCGTTTTTATTTTCGTCGCAAAATGGACACTTTATGTTATTGATCCTGCTGCAACGATGTTTATTGCTCTTTAGATCCTACCAAAGCACCACGATGATTCTGAATTGTGTTAATACCAATGCATTCTTCAGGTGCAAAGGTGGTTTTGAAGGACGAGTGCCAGCAGTCTTTTTCACTTTAAGAGATGTTTTAATGCCACTCTTGCTGGTGACAATCCCGAAATATGTGTTAGAATACTCACAAAAACGTTTTCTCGTTTCCTACACCACCACTTAACCACACAGTGGTAAATTCAAATTTAGACAAACCGTTTTCAATGAGGGCTGATCAATTTCTAGTGTTCGGTACAGATGACTTCAAAATGGAAACGTATGCTTGCTTCGGTATCCTACTGACTTTCAGCCAGCACTTGATGGCCATCGTGCATCTCGAGACGGACAGTGGATAACTGCCTAGGTCGTCATAAAACGTGTGGCTAGGGGTTAAGTTTTCAAGACAATATTTTCTTACACGCAGAACTGTGGGTTTTTTCTACAGTATCAGTTTTTTTCAAGTCCCATACTTCCGAACCATAGAACACAAGTAACTACACCTGAGAATCAAACATATTAAAAAAATTATTTGCTGAGGTTGTGTAAACTCCACAAAATGGCCTCATTTCCGAAAATCTATTACCTTGTTCTTTTTTCTGAGGTCACATGGGCAAGGTTGTTCAGTTGGTTTTGTAGGCCCGCAGGTGTTATTGAGAGGAGAACAACGTCATTAGCAAATAGCGAGGAGAACATTTCAAGCATACCAAGTAATAGTTGTACCCAATGTACCACATGAAGAACTATGACGATGATATATAGGGGAATAAATTGTCGGGCTCTCAAATGCCCCCCTGCATCACGCTCGCTGAACATATGAAAAAGTCTTACGCAGTATTGTTCCATCTTACTCAGGCTTCCAAATGTGTGTACATAGCTTTCAAGCATGTCAGTGAGTTCGGTTCAAAGACCAGAGTTAATGAGGATTCTCCAAAGCTGTTTTCTATCAGCTAAGCCCATAGCTTCTCGTAGTCGACAAGAGCTTCGAAGAATTTTCCTCATCCATCACCATAGACGTGCTTCAGAACCAAATGGTAGAGGGTAAACATGTGGTCAGTTGCT
>JAWQFJ010002219.1:105000-122500 GCA_034096865.1 Theodoxus fluviatilis | reverse complement strand
CGTATATACACAAAATAATTAAAGTCATTTTCGAATCTCGTGAAGAATGTAGACTTTTTAGTGTGCGATATTTGTGTGTTTCTTTTCCCAGGGACGAAAACAAAAAGCGTAGGGTCGATGGCAAAATCTAGGACCGATCGGGTGACCGAAAATAAACAAATTTGTGTTGGTCACTTGTGTGCGCACATGCACAAACGGAAAGACTGATGATGTCCGATTGTGGGGCATTGCCTTTCTTAAAAATGGAAACGGTTTGTATTGTAAACTACGTAGGCCTCCTTTCTTTGGTTATAATATTGCAATGACAGCATGTTCAACAAGTCTTCATTGAGGAATGTCCTTGACCCCATGAACAAACACACGGTGTGATGAGTATTCCAAGTGGAGTATGGATACGACTTTAAAACGGCTCAAGTCACTCGCAAGAGAGATTTACCTCGATGCCATAGACAGTTGAACTGAGTCAGGTCAGGCTATTTTGCCTGCGGCGTGAACGAGTATGTTGTTGTGCGTATTATGTAGGGTTTCTCTCTCTCCTCTCCTCACTTTCTTTTCTTATCTTCCGTCTTTCTCTTCCTTCCCTCCTCTTCTTCTCCTTCTCTCCCACCATTATCCTCAACGTATCCCTCTATTCCTGTTATCTCTCCGCAACCCTCCTCTTCGTCCTGCTTCTCCGTCGAATGTCTGAAATCTCGTTCGCCTATACTCTTTTTTCTACTATTACTCCTGTCTTCTCCCTCCTGATTCTCAATCCCCTCCTCTGGCCACTTCCACTCATACACCTACTCAGTCTGTCTATCACACTCTAATATCAGCTTGAGATAACCCTACTCTCACTATTCGCCTCGCAGCGCTAGGTCGTTCATTCCCTCTCGTTCCTTGATCCTACCTATCATGTATTGATTGATGTTCCTCTCGTATCCTGTGTCGTTCTCGTAGTGACTCCCATTCCATACGATACTCATGACCTTCTCATTCATTTACGCTACCTAGTTTCAGTCATCATCACTACTCTTTGTGTCTGCTTCGTTATCCTGCTGGCTTCGCAGTGCCTTATTCTGAGTCAGGATCGACCGATGATGCCTGTGCTGTATCGTGGCCACCGACCCCTCACGACGCAATGACCTAGGCGTTACTCGAGCACGTCCTCTGAGGCGCTCGGCTAGTGAGTCATTGTCGTACGCGATTCGACAACAAGTGATGAGTCCCGCACCTTCGCGTCGTGGGTTGACGCGCTCGTGTTGGCGATCGCCTCAGTGAGGATGTGAGCGGGAGCGTGTGTGCATCTGTGGTGTGTGTGTGTGTGTGTGTGTGTGTGCTTTGCGCGCTGTGTGTGAGGTATCTGTGTGTGTGTGCTGTGTTGTGTGTGTGTTGTTGTTTTTTTTTTTTTTTTTCTTTTTTTTTTTTTTTTCTTTTTTTTTTTTTATTTTTTTTCTTTTTTTTTCTTTTTTTTTTTTGGTTTTTTCTTGTGTGCGTGCGTGTGTGTGTGTGTGCGTATCTGTGTGTGTGTGTGTGTGTGTGTGTGTATCTGTGTGTGCATCTGTGTGTGTGAATGTGTGTTTATGTTTGTGGACATGCCTATGTATGTGTGTGTGTTTGTGAGGTGTGTACGTGTGTGCGTGTGCATGCGTGAGTGCGCATGTGCGCGTTTGTGTATGCATTGTGTGTGTGTGTGTGTGTGTGTATGTGTGTATGCACGCGTGCGTGCATGTGAACGCATTTTCTCGAGGGTTTGGATAGGTGTGTGTTTTTGCAAGCACAAACATAAGTCCAGGAGTTTCCAGTGTGAGCGCATACCTTTTACTGCATGCGCTTGTAAAAAAACAAAACCATGGCCTGTGATAATTTGAGTAAGATTTATTAAAAGCACATTTCACTCAGGAAGTACCTGTAATTCTGCATTCGTTTCAGTCGCAAGAACAACTTTCAGCTGCTGGTTGCCCTGAATAAGAGTGGGGGTGCTGAGGGAGATCTGTACTGGGACGATGGGGACTCTTTGGGTAAGTCCATTCTGTACGACCCTGTTGTCTCTGTTGTACAGACTGGAGTACGTCAGGCCTGCTACATGGGCTTCATACTCTGAAGGCAGATTTCCAGGCACACTTTCTCTCGTCTGCCTGCCTTAAAATGACACCTCCACAAAGCCACGTGCCGAGAAAAAAGAGAAGTGAAAAGGAGGAGGAGGAGGAGGAGGAGGAGGAGGAGGGAGCGAAGGGGGAGGGGAGGAGGAGGAGGAGGAGGAGAGAGGAGGAGGAGGAGGAGGAGGGGGAGGAGGAGGAGGAGAGGAGGAGGGAGGGAGGAGGAGGAGGGAGAGAGGAGGAGGAGGGAGGGAGGAGGAGGGAGGAGGAGGAGGAGGAGGAGGGAGGAGGAGGAGGGAGGAGGAGGAGGAGGAGGAGGAGGAGGGAGGAGGAGGAGGAGGAGGGAGGAAGGAGGAGGAGGAGGGGGGAGGGAGGAGGAGGGAGGAGGAGGAGGGAGGAGGAAAGGAGGAGGGGCAGGAGGAGCAGGAGGAGGAGCAGGAGGAGCAGGAGGAGGAGCAGGAGGAGGAGCAGGAAGAGGAGGAGGAGGAAGAGGAGGAGGAGGAGGAAAGAAAAAAGACGCTCTCTGTCTGTCTGTCTGTCTGTCTGTCTGTCGGTCTGTCTGTCTGTCTGTCTGTCTGTCTCTCTCTCTCTCTCTCTCTCTCTCTCTCTCTCCCTCCCTCCCTCCCTCCCTCCCTCCATTCATCCATCCATCCATCCTCCCCTTTCTCTCTCTCTTTATCTCCCAACTGAACATTTTAATCTTAAACATCAAACTACATATGTAATTTCCATCTACAGTTTACAATACGGAGTCCAACACCGATCATTCTACGGAGCATTATAGTACACGAGTACGTGTTGTCGTGATCACCTTCCTGTCTCAGCATTCTCCCTCTCCCTCCCTGCCCTCCTGCCTTGCATGGTCTGGTTGCTGTGCCATGCCAAATATTAGTCAGTTCACACCAATTTTCACAAGATCTGATCAGGATCCGAAAAGGATGGAAAATAAAATCTATCACGTAGGGCCTATATTGAATATTCAAAACATAGTCCGCCATCATTTTTGTTTTTCAGATACTCACACCAAGGGCGCCTTTACCATGATCATCTTCTCAGCTAAAAACGTAGGTGTGATGTAAATCTGAATAATTTATCAATGTTTGGCGACTGTCAGTGTTATCGTAGTAACACTAGATTTCTGCAACTTGTTAATGGGTTAATTGTTCTTATGAATGAGCAAACTGCAAGCATTCTACATCAATCATCTGCACTCCGTGTCAGGATTGAAATACACAGCCGTAACTTCTCGAGTTCAATATATTCTGTTAGTCTTACATTCAAGACACATGTCTGATTATTTATTTTGTAGAATAGCTTTCGAGAGGAAACGCGCCTCTGGTCCCGTGAGAGTATCGCTTTTGATGCGTTAGGATGTTGCTTCTGAGAAATCTGCCCAAGCTAGTATTGTCTCTGTCAAAATACACCGCAAATTCGGACTTATTTCAGTGGAGTCTATCATATAAAAGGCAAAGGTCCAGCATGCAACACACGTATGCGTACATATTACTTTATTTGGCGATAAATATTACATGTATTGCTACTGTGACGGTGTGATCAGAGACAGAATCACTTCTGCTGCTTAGTCTATTCCTACCCATTGTTCGACAGAATGCCATCACCTCCACTATTCCTCACTGTGGCTACACGGTGGAGTCCATGGTGTTAAACAACGTCACCATCTTTGGTGTCGTGTCTGCCCCACGAAGTGTCGAGGTCAACTCCAAAAGTGCCGATGCACAATACGTCCGACAACTGCAGGTATGCACTCGAAGTAGCGTACAAACAATTAATTCGAGTAGTTTCGTCCAAAGCTGTAACCAACAGACTTTCCTCGCTTACCCACAAACAAAGCTTGATATCTAAACCATAGTAGATCTACCTAAATGGCCTCCACTAATTCTGTTCCTGATTTATTACCTCCTTGGTTCGTTAGTTCGTTTGTCATTTAGCTTAATAACTCATTAAGTTCAATACGGATTCTGGTTAAATTTGGTGCAAGATCAGGATTTCACCCAAGAAACAATCCATGTTATCTCGTTTTGAAATTGGAAACAGAGATTTTATCGCTATCATAAAATTGATCCCGGTGTATGCGTTCCGCACTCAGATATACTGCTATCAGGAACTAAAATGAAACAAACTTTGTAGCGTCAGGCCTGGCTAGCAGAACAGACTGCCTGAGTCAATTGTACAGGCCATGAAAGAGAAGTTGTGGCTTCCTAGGCGGAGGTTAGCACTCTGTGCTCTCTAGTTATGAAGAAGAGACGGTTATCCGAGATAATGACGTCCATCATGCAAAGTATATATATATAGCTTGCATGCAAACAACTTCCACCTCTGGTCATGGTTCCCAGTAGACAGAATGAGCATTTTTGCTACTTTGCTACAAGGTCGTTTCTTTCCAAAGACGAGGCTAAGATGTCAGGAGATGCTCCCTGAGTAACTTGTAGGCAATCAGCAAATTGCATCCCAAAAAATCCTTATAAGATCGTTGCCCACGAGCAAACATTTTTTTTAAAATGAGAAGTTTACTTCAGAGTGAATTAACAGTTCGGCATCGTTATGCCAAACGCTTCTTTAGCGGTGAATGCAGCCATTGATGCTAAGAGAATGTCTATGATGCAGCCATTAATGCTAAGAAAATGTCTATGATGCAGCCATTGATGCTAAGAGAATGTCTATGATGCAGCCATTGATGCTAAGAGAATGTCTATGATGCAGCCAGTGATGCTAAGAGAATGTCTATGATGCAGCCATTGATGCTAAGAGAATGTCTATGATGCAGCCATTGATGCTAAGAGAATGTCTATGATGCAGCCATTGATGCCAAGAGAATGTCTATGATGCAGCCATTGATGCTAAGAGAATGTCTATGATGCAGCCATTGATGCTAAGAGAATGTCTATATGATGCAGCCATTGATGCTAAGAGAATGTCTATGATGCAGCCAATACATTTGAAGAGAAGAAACTGCATTTATCAGTGCCTTTTGCATTGATGAATATTTACTGTCTACGTCAGAATTTTTAAGGTTTTAATTCCGATTCACGAATCTCAGAGGAATGACTGCATGAGAAAAGACTACCACTAGTACCAGCGTATTGAAAAAGGCTCACCATCACCGCAATCCCCCCCCCTATTAAGACAATCGTCTTTTCCTACACAGGTTCTCTACGTGAAGGGCTTCGAGGCTTCACTGACACAACCTTTCAAGCTGGTGTGGAACTAGTGTCGGCTGCTGTCAATGTCGTGCACCTATGGTGCAGCACTGCTGATGATTCTGTTGTTCATCATCATCATCATCATCATCATCATCATCATCATCATCATCATCATCATCATCATCATCATCATCACCACCACAAACATATAAATACAGATCGTTTCACCCACAAACTGATCGAGGCTGCACGTAAAAATCGCTCTATATACCTAGAGATAGATGCACTGGCAGTCAGGAGTTAGCACTGCCCCCTTTTGCAAAAGGACATTCTAACCCTGTGCTGTTTCATTGCTTGTCAAGCGTTACCTACGACAGGCCTTTATAGCTCTCCATGGATCCAATAAAATGGATTGCTGACTAGCTGTGGCATGTAGAGAAATAAGTTCGCCGATGGCCTCGTTTTCAACATTATGCTGATTGCACTTGCGGTTGCTCCGCTTTCAATGGCCGATGCCTTTGTTAGTGTAAACACCTGGCAAAAATCACGATTTGTGTGTGTCTTAGTTTTAGCCATCAGAATTTTTTCTCCGCATAAGTCGGTGGGTTGAATGCTTTGTCCACTCGATCAATTTTAGCAATGATGGCTGATCTCCATTTGTCTTTCGCTTCACTGACACCTTTTCTTGGAATTCCAACAAAAGAAAGTCCCCTGCATGCCACTGATGATACCTTACAATCAACAACACAACACTTGGCTCCATCTGAAGTACTGTTCGCCCTCCTTGATATTGGTTTAAGAACCACGGCAGCTCTTGTATCACTGTCATTAATGTCACTCATTTTGCAACACACTGTGGTTGACTCTGGAAGTAACTAGGCGTTTCAGAAATGGTTGACAACAAAACTAAACACAGGGTTACAAACTAGACACATTTTCCCACCGACTTATGTGGAGAAAAATTTCAGATGGCTAAAACTAAGACACAAAAATCGTGGTTGTCGCCAAGTGTTTACACTAACAAAGGCATCGGCCATTGAAAGCGGAGCAAACGGAAGTGCAAGCAGCACAATGTTGAAAACGAGGCCATCGGCGAACTTCTTATATGACACAGCGCGTGCAGGCTGAGCGAGCCAGCCGTCCATATGATGTAGTGTCCATGAGGTCTCTAACTTCTAAGGCACTTCACTTATTCGTTGGGTGGCAGAAGTATATGCGAGTTATCTCCCTTGCTACATTAAGCAAACCTTAATGCTTAATGCATTGGCTGGTTCTGCTGACGCCAAATAATCTTATTCGCATGGGGATGGAGTTAACTTTTCCATGATAATGCATAAATACTTGTTTGTTTGTCATTATTTGTTGGACTACATGTGAAACACATTTTGTTCATATTTTAGTTGTCCTCTAACAGTGCCTCCTCTCTCTCTCTCCCTCACACACACACAAAAGCACACACACAACAACCGATGATCATGTACATAAAGCATTTTGGAGTTAAAACGATCACTTGTCATCCATCAAAGTATTTATGTAGGGATGTGTTTGTCATTAGAGGATTGACCAAACTTGACCCTAATTTGCATATTTAGAATCAATTGCTCCAAGTCATGGCTCATCAAACCTCTCAACACACTATATCGCTCTTTCTAAACAACAGAACAATTCAAGTATAAGTGGAAAAAAGCTTTATTCGAGTACAGAGGTACTTCATACCTTCAGATTAAAATGTTTGAACAAACAAGGAAAAAATTTGTCATTGAATGGTAGGAAACAAGATTAAAATGTACTTTGGAGGAAAAGCCCTTATCAACAATCCCAATGGACAAAGTGGCTAGGCGTTCTAATGGAATTTAAGTGATTACAGTGCAAAAATTGATGCATGAATGTATGCTCACAACATGGTGTAGTAAGAGCCTATCATTATACTGATGTGATTATCTAACAGTTGGCCAAAGGCCTGCAAGACTGCATGCACATCTACTACTGTGCTACCACAATACTCTGCAAGTGTAAATATACCAATGAGATCTTCAGTGAAGGATGGTAACTGGAACGGGCAACATGCGCTAGATACACGTGACAGTACAGTACTTGGCACATTTCACAGAAGAGGGGCATGGGAAGTGAACGTCCAAATCACAGTTGAATCCTGAGGGTGCTCAGAGCCAATACTTGACTAAAGTCCCTAAAATATCAACTACCAACAAGAGTATATCAGTAGAAAAACCTCTGCCCTTGAATTCTTGTCATACAACAAGTTGATTGGAGCTTGAAAACCATGCTGTGAATAGTGACATGGGGATGTGGCTGAGTTATAGTGAATGTGATGGAGTAAAACATTATTGGTAACAACTCTGGTTATGCTAGTCTGAAAATTAATGCCTGTACAAATATGAAGTTCCTTAACATCCAAACAGTAACAAAGCACTACAAATTTTCTACAGATAAGTTCTCCATCACCATTATGATTTGTAGAAAAGATTCAAAGACTATATGCACTGAAGCACAGGAAGATTATGATGGATTCACACAGGTCACAGTGCATTACATTACATATATGAGATTAGCTTCCAGTTACAGTCTGTAGTTGCAGGTTATACCTGAATTTGGCATGAAGCTCTTGGGCACTCCATTCTGTGACAAAACTAATCAGGTTTTCACTCTGTGCCATTGTACACAACTTGAAACCTGCCCTTATGCTGCGAGACATTCAGCAATCTTTACAATTTTCTACTTGTATTAAAAACAACTGGTGGAAAAAATTAGTTTGCAATATCTTGAAGAAGAAAGTAAAACTCTTTTGATGAGCAAACAGAACTTTTGATTTGTTGACAAGACAAATTGCTCTGGACAACAATATGCTCTGTCATTCCTCTGCTCCATCATCTGCCTTCCAGGAAACATGAGAGTGGAGGTGTATGATGCACAGAAAAAAGAGAGAAAAAAATAATGTTATGCGTTCCTGCAGGAACACTGCCAATTTACACATTAGAACTGGGGCACAGCTGATTATGAACAGGGGCAAAACTGTTTATGTTGGTTGTATACAAAGGAATGCCATGTCTATCAGGTAAATGCACTGTACATTGGAGAATGGGGAAATCACAGACGCGCCTAAAGCCTCCAACTCGATGATCCCAACATCACCTCTCTCCTCTGTCAACACCTGCAGTTCTGAGGTCCGCATCAGAAAACTTTCCAACAACAACAGATCCACATCAACTTTTTAAAATACACTTCCCTCAAGTCCTCAAAAGACAAATCCTCCATAAACAAATATATTTTGATTTGGGTTTTCTTGCGAAATGTGTACTGTAAATGTATGCATTTTCTTGTGTAAGTTTTGTGTCCCGACACCCAAGCGCACTCAGAATAAACATTTGCAGTGTTTTTGTATAGATTCACAGTAAATAATTCAAAAATACAATGGGACTGGCCTGTCCAATTTGGTCAAAGGTTTAGCTTCCTTTTTTTTCCTGGAGTTCAACAACAACCTGCAACACGTAATATCATGAGGTCACTCCATTGCCAATCTGAACTTATCTACACTCAGCCTCTACACAGCATACCAGCACAGTGCAATGCTCTGCACAGCCAACACCACTGCTGAGGCGGACTGCTGTGCTCTTCCTCCCCCTCCTCCAACACCCTCACTACTACAGGGCATATCTGCTCAGATCAAATAACAGCACAACAACCTGTACAGTTCAAACTGCTCCGGGTGCAAGTTATTGCGTGTGAATGTATTTTGTGTGTGTGTGTGTGTATTCGTGTGTGTACATGCACAAATGCTTATGTGTGCTTATAGGTGTGAGAAGCCTGAAAGAAAACACCAAACACAGCTATCTATGGAATTAATGAATGCATGAGTGAATGAATAACACAAAGTCACCAAGACAAACTGTCTTCACTACACAACAAACATAGCTGCCCCAAGTCCTAAATATGCATAGACCTAACCTTTAGCAGTGTCGTGTGATACAAGAGGTAGAACTATCAATACATGGATGACATCATAAATAAATCTGTCAGTAACACTTCTCAAGCAGGTCAACTACAGCAAAACTACAAGCTGCTGTTGAGGGAATGAAAAAGGGTTGAGCAGGATGTGGCAGATTATGAATGATAGGGCATGTCAAAAACTGGAGATCTTGGAAAAGGGGTTGAGAAACACAGGAACATAAACAGTATGTATGATTCAGTATCAATGATTTGTGAACATTCCTACACAGACACATGCCCAGGGAAGGCTCTCTCTTCACATCTGCCCCTTTGTGGAGCCAATTGCAAGCAGTCCAAGAGTACTGACAGACCAGCATCTCAATAGCAGCAAACACAACATGAACTAATCTGTAGCATACTTGTCACATTCAAAGTATTCCAAACAAAGCATACATGCTCTTCACCTTGTGCATCTGCCCTAAGCTGAGCTGACTTGGAGATCATGATAACACTCATTTTTCTTAGTGGGCATTGGGTAGAAAGAAACATGTATATCCAACAAGACAAAATTTCAGCACTTTGCTCAGTCTGCATACAGTGACTGTTATGGAGGTTCATGTGATGATATCAACATGAATGTAGGCACAACAGAAAGACATTGTGTTCATCAAAACAAAATTTGCTAAAATATTACTTCCTATAGCTCAGCGCACCAACTTGGAAATGAAAGTAAAACATGGACATTAGTGGAAGAGAGTATTCTCAGCACGAAAACCTGCACACAAAAAAGAAGGAAAAAACTGGCATATGCAGAGCACAAGCTAGCTCTCACATCTGAACACTTTTTTAAATGAAGCATTTGCATTATTCAAAGGCAAGAAATTGGATAAAGGAACACCAAATGAATCAAAAGCAGGAATCAAGACAACCAGTGATGAAATGAAAGACTTATATCACCCAAACAGATTCTTGCCAATGAGAAAAGAGGCCATGAAGAACAAATGTGTGTGCATGGAAATGATCTATGTACACTATACTACTGATACAGTGAAAAGGTTTGAGCCACTCAAACAAAAGTGCTCAGGAGCTCTGTGATACTTGGCAAATCTCTCTGGCCTACTGGAAGTTGGAAGAAGATATGTGTGATTGAAAGGCTAGTGCATCAACATGTCTTTATAGCCCTCCTCCACAGGTGCTTACCTCTTCAACAGTATGCATTATCCGTACAAGAGGCATTTACATATGTGTGGGTAATAGTAGCAGATTATACATGGAAATTTTCCATCAAGCAGAAAAATGTCATCATTAAATTGTGCTCACTTCTTGTGAAGAAGAAGAAGGAGAAGAGGAAGAAGAAGAAGAAGAAGAAGAAGAAGAAGAAGAAGAAGAAGAAGAAGAAGAAGAAGAAGAAGAAGAAGAAGAAGAAGAAGAAGAAGAAGAAGAAGAAGAAATTCTCTTTACTTTCCTCAAGAAAAAGAATAAAAAGAATGTTATCACAAGAAACATCCTTCAAAAAGGTGGCCAGATCTCATTCCTAGGTAATCAAGTAACTGCAAGATGATCAATTGCATCTGACAGCTTCAGTTTCCACACCATCTTTCATTCAAAATGTCTAATTTGAAATTAAAGACATCTGATTTATGAATATCATAACTTGATGCATCATCTGAAATGGAAACCATTATATTTCAATCACTTCAATTAACAAAAACATCTTGCTCAAAAGTTTCAAACTAGCAATAATATTAAGGGTGAGAATCGTCATTTGGTTAAAATTTCAGATGACACAAACAACACATGAGTGGCTTACACTAAAACTGAGCACAGAGAAACCTGGTCTGAAGCAGCTGGTTTAAACATCACAGCGGTTGTCAATAACTATGTATGAGAAATACACACATCATATTGTGCGCTGATATTGCCCATATGGTGCCTGTTGATATTCCAAACAACAGAAACTAGATACAAATATGAATATATCATTGTATCACACAGAATGAAGAGGAGAGAACAGTCTGCATTAGAAATGTACTGGCTTAAGTTGAAAGTGTTAGAGAGGGAAAAAAGAATGCTATTGTTAACATGTGTAAAATCCTGATTTACAGTTCAATCTTCATCACAGAACATTGACTTCAGGCCAGCCTTTCTCTCAGACTGACCCAGTCCATCGTGACAACAAACATCTCCAATGATGGACATTCTATTTCCAGTTCAGTCTTTCACCCTCTCTCTGTTACTCTCCATTCCTGAAAACAAGCACATACAACTAACAGCAAAGACATTCTCATTAACTCCAGTCTCCAATGTTCTGGTAGGAAAATGGAGATTCATTCCATCAGCTACTGCACTAAACTATCAGATTCTAAATGACACTCCTCTCTCCAACTCCCATTGCAATCATGATGTTGCCAACAGACCTTCCCTGGGATTTGTAGAAGGTCCACTCTACAGAACATCCATCAGCCAGCCAGCTGGCTTCTTCTGTGACAGTAGGTAATGATGCTGCACTCCCTCCCTCTGCAAATAGTGCAATATTGTGCAGATGCACCTTGTAAACACTGACCTTTTGGCTATAGGTGGCAAGCAAGCTTCAGTGACTGGCACAAGAGCATTGGCTAAAATGGTGTCTAGATGAAGACTGCTAGAGTTCCCATTTAGCTAGGAGTGCTGGTTCTTTCTAGATGAAGACTGGTCAAAGTCGAGACTATGGTCTCCTTTTCTACATGGATGCAGGACAAAGTAAAGTTTATAGTTTTTCTTTTCTAGATGGAAACCAATAAAGTCTGAAGGAGTTTTTTCTCTCCTAGATGGCCAGAAGAATAAAGGAAAAGGTCAAAACAGCCAATTTCATCTCTAGGTGGGAACAAAGCCTGGTCTAAACATCCCATTTTTAGCCAAGTTATGGATAGTACGTATGCTGTGACCATCTCTTAAGAGCGATGTTGGCCACGGCCTACCTGGACTGCCAACTTCCTAGATTTTGACTGAACACTAAGACTGCTGAACCTCAATAGGAGGTGATTAAGCCCAAGACCAGGACAACGTACCCCAACTCTGGATGGATTTTGGCAAGGCCTAGACTGTCTCTAGATGGATATGAGACCAAGCCTCATCCGACGGAGGTTCAACAAACAAGACTACTGACTCGCTACTTGGATGGATGATGAAGTAGGCATAGACTACACACTCCCTCTGGATATGACCATTTCATGCCGATTAGTGAACTATGCTTTCTCTGCTGAGCAGATCAAGCCAGTCCCCAATGCCAGTGTAGCAGTGGCCTACACTGTGGACTCTCTCTCATACACAACCAGCTTGATCTTGGGGTTTTGGAGCTCCCTCACTTCACTGCGGTACTCAAACGATTGGTCAACCTGGCCTGGGCAGCAGAAGCACAGGTAGCGGCGGACTCGTGAGCGGGACTTGGTCAGCAGGATGAACATGGAGACGATGCCTGACAGTGCCATCAGAGCTCCCGTGATGTAGAACGAGGGCAGGTAGCTCCCAGTCACATCCCTCATGTAGGCTGGGAAAAAGAGTGTACATTGGTTAATCGTGTATGCTGGAAAACTGACTTTAAATCGTTCCTTCAAGAGCTTAGTCTGAATGCACACTTATCAAATCAAAGCAGGTGTTTACTATTTCAAACAAATTGAAATATAAATAGCTAACTTCCACATATGTCATTTCTGCAAAATGATGTTTTGTTTAACCCTTTATCAACAGACAATTTAATTGGTGCCAAAACATGTCACATTTGACCAACTTCATTTCACTTCCATTCTCATAGGATTTTCACAACTTTGTGCAGGATATCAACACTTACAAGCTCAATACTCAAGGTTAAATAAATTAGCTCCATTTTTCCTATTGCATAAGTTCCCCCCCAAATAAAAACAATGGATAAAATATTTTCAAGGAAAGAGCAGAGGTGATATATGCAATACACATGTCCTTATAGGGTTAAAAGGAAGCACACTATTTCCCCTTGCTCACCTCTGGAGCAGTTCCACATCAACACAGCCAAAATGTGTTGGACTTCAACCAATGACAGGATTTAAAAAGGAAGTCAAGTCTAGAGCTCCATTTTCAAATCAAACCAGGAGGAGGCAGTACAGGCAAAGACACCCAACTCAAACACGCTTACGGCAAAAACGCGGTTACCACACAAAGAAAACCCGGTCCCGATTATTCTCTTCTATAAGTCATGTTCTGAAGTACCCTCAACTCGAAAGGAGATATCTCGCCACTCAACTTGAAAACTGCTTACCACACAATGAAAACTTAGCCCCAAACACCCTGATTGTTCTGTAACTTGTCTGCGCAACTCGAAACTCTTGTCACGGTACTTGATCAAACCCAGGTGGCCGGCGGTCAGTCTATGTCTCATTCCGAAGACTCCTCACAATCACTCATCTCATAAGCTTAAATTAAAGCACTCTTAAACTCTCGTTCTGGTACTTGAGAATTCCCGTACAACTGCAGTGGTGTGTGAAGCAAGGAGTAAGTGGCCTACATTACTCAAGGAGACCTATTGTGTCCTCGTACTTGCTATTTTTAGCAGTCTGCCGAACTCGAAAACACGAATAGCACACAATAGAAAGGTGGTCCCTTCGATTTCGTCTTATCCGTCTTTGCCTGTAGTTGCAAAAAGGATTGATACACTCTGACGCAATCCAATCATCATCATCATGCATCAGGCACCTCAAGGAAATACATAAAAACTTATTATCATGTCCATCCAACACAAAGATGCAAACAAAATGACACACACACACACACTACATGTAAAGAAAAGAAATCAGGTTGAACGGGTGGGTGGGGGGAGAATGGGACGATGAAAAAACAAAGATGCCAAAGAGGCGGAGGTGGAGGAAGATAGGGGAAAGAATTATGAAACAAGGGAGGTATTTACAAAAAAGGGAGGTAACTCCACTCTTATGAAGTGACTAGCCAACAGGAGACAGCAGGTAATAGAGAAAACTTCCATTGGAACAGATTGCGCTCACCTGCTATGGGAGGGCCTGCAAGATTGGCCAAACCCTGGATGAGCATGATGAGACCGTAAGCATTGGTCAGCTTCTCGATGCCTAAGTAGTCAGCCAGCATGACGGTGCACAGGGAGAAGTTGGCACTAATGAAGAGCCCGAAGAGACCTCCAAGCACACAGAGGGTCCAGAACTGGCTGGCAAAGGGAATCATTGCCACTGCAGTGCCAGCCAGCATGCAGGAAAAGCTGTAGAGGACGGTCAAGTTGATGGCCGTATCTCCAACAAAACCATATACTATCTGCCCCACTGTGTTCACGATACCCATCACTGAGATGATGAGGGGAGCACTGTGATCAGGTATGTTCAGTTCCTTTGCATAGTCTGCCGCAAACATGTAGGGGATGTCACTCCACAGATACAGCATGAAGTTGGAGATTGCAAACAGGAGGAAAACAGGATTTTTCAACACTTTGGGGTCAAACATGTTTTTCCATATGGCTTTCAGCTGACCTGAAACTTTTAGCATGGGACAGTACTTGTAGAAGCCTGTCTCCTCTTCCTCCATGATGACATGGCTCCGGTGGAGCTCGGGGCAGGAGGAGTGGAAGGGCAGGGAGGGCAGTTTCAGCAAGTTGCCACGGTAGAACAGATCGCTCCGGTACATCATCATGGAGTGTGCCATTCTCTGGTCATGATGGCGGTGCCAGCTCTTCTTCTGCCAGACACCGCGCTGGATGCTGGGGCCTAAGTCATGGCCGTGGCTGGTGGTGCCATTGCCATTCATGGCATGGAAGTTGTGTTCCTGGTGGCCGTTCACCTTGTGGTCGCTGGCTGACTCGTTCACAAAAACAACGTCGTCATCGTTGTTCAGGGTCAACTGGTGGTCAGGGTTAGAGAATTTTCCACTGCGTTTGATGTTCATTTTGCACAGATGTCTTCTCAGACATTGCTCCAGAGTGTGCCCAGTTTGCTTCCTGTGCTCTGCAATGAGTTCTGGAGTGAGCTCTATTTGCCCGCTCTGTATGTAAGTTGGGAGTTGTATTTGAGAATGAGACAGCAATTCAGTGGTCGGGACGTCCTCCTCATCTTCTTTGTCGGAGTGGGATAGAGAGTCTGTCTTGCTTTCAGCACCACTTGTAAATCTGCTTCGGTTCCTTGATGGTAGACTCTGTCTTGACATAGTACGGGAGATTCTCTCAAAATGTTCCAAGGCTCGCTGGCGCTTTTGTTCAGGTGAAAACTTCAGTGGTCGAAAAAGCATCCCACACACTACAACGTTGAGATTGATTGCTCCGAGCAAGAGCATTGTGCCTCTCCATCCATATTCATCAATGAAATACTCGGTGAGCGGAGCAAAAATAAAAGTGCCAATTCCAGCGCCACACACAGCTAAACCAGTAGCTAATGCACGCTTCTTTTCAAAATAAAAAGCAACGATCACCATAGAAGTCACACTGGTGAATGAGTTTCCTATGCCAGCGATGACACCCAGCGTCCCACACAAGACCGCCACTGACGGGGCAAAGTAACTCAGCATGAACCCCAGTGAGGAGATCACACCCCCCGCTATGGTGACCTTGCGGCATCCAAACTGGGTGGTCAGCGTGCTGGCAATGGGGCCCAGCAGCAGAGGAACTCCAACAAAGAGCGAGCCAATGAAAGCGGTCAGGGACTTGGAAGTGTCGTTGAAGTACACCACCCACTCGCTGTACAGGATGCCAAAGCTGTAAGCACAGCCATCACAGATCAGGCTGATGAGAAAAGCTGCAAACACCACAACCCAGCCCCAGCCTCCATCAGGGGCAGGGGGCAGGGAAATTCGTGACGACTCCGAGGATGTTGAGGAGGTGGAAGGATATCCTGAACTGATGGCACTATCTTTGGTGTCTGTGCTCTCTGTGGTGGGGTGGCGTGATCGGTTTGCCTCCCTTTTACTGGCAAAGTCATCCATTGGCACAAGAACTGTTTATATAAAGAATTGGCACTAAAGAATTCGGCAATATAAATTGAGAATATGGAGGAGAGGCACAGCTTAGTCATTGGTCTGTGCAGGTGTAAGATGCTTTTAACGAGACTCGCTGTGCTCCAGCGAGGTTTCTTTCCGTAGAGGCCTCCCATGCAATTCCCCCAAGTGGAGAAGGCTCTGCAAGCAAAAAGAACGGATAATTGAATAATGATAATAATGATGATGATAACAACAACAACGACGACGATGATGATGATGATAATAATAACCATAATAATAACCATAATGATAATAATCTTTATTTCATTTTTTTCTCTGAAGAATTTTTTCTTAGGGAGTTTCACCCCCTAGCAGCACCCAGTAACTGACTTAACTCCTTTGTAGGAGAGGCACTGCAGGTGAAGCACCCTGCCCAAGGATGCAACTCTAGAATCTCCATGGTTTTGAATGCTGCTACCAATAGGTGCAAATGACAGTGGGAGTGCTGTAACCACTGGGCTAGAGCCCAGATTTGTCAGTCACAGTCCCACTCACCTCAGCTTTCATGGGGTGAGAGCATCATTGCCAGAGCAGGCATGTAGACCAAGCAACAGCAATTGCAATTACCATTAACGTTTGATTCTCACAGCATCTTGCTCCACCCCTTGCTGCTGTTTTCTGTCCTGTCCTGGCTGCCAACCAAGCCTCAACTGCTCCCACTCCCCTCTGCAGACTGTCCGTGAGAGAGTTGCTTGTTATTGGCAACATGGTCACTATACTTACAACAATCAGTTTGGGAGCAGGATGACAGATGAGCAAACCCAAATATGTGGGCAGCAAGGGGCATGCTGGGAATCGCGGCAAGAATGGAGTACAGTTACGGGACATTACATGATCATCATTTACATAATGTTAAGAATGATGATGATGATGATGATGATGATGATGATAACCAAGATCCAGTCCAAACCAACTTTAACATTTAATAAAACACAAGATAAATTTGAAACAAAACAATTAAATCACAAGCCCGAATGATACAAAAACAAACTATCACCACCATCACCAATATTACAATCACAATCATCATCATCTTCTCCTTTTTCTTCTTTTTCTTCTTCCTCCTCCTCCTCTTCTCCTCCTGTTTCTTTTTCTTTTCCTGTTTCTTCTTTATCTCCTGCTTCTTCTTCTTGACTTATTTATTTCTAATGCACAATTAATGAGAATCAATTTAGATTTATAAACTTTACCTTCAGTCATCACAAAACTGCCATGTAAGTGGTATGGTCACTACTGGTGATAACTGTGTGTCTGCACATCAGTGCTAACTTGTGGACTTACAGCTGCAACAAGCATTTTAACTTCCTGAGCCAAAGTCCT
>JAWQFJ010002219.1:95000-100000 GCA_034096865.1 Theodoxus fluviatilis | reverse complement strand
ACGAACGAACGAAGTTTATTTAATAGGCCGACAGCCCATTTGAAATTGATGAACAATTTGGGTGTGTCAACATGCACATCTCCAAATTTAGTCATAAATGAATATAAGGCTGGAAGTTGCACTAATACAGTGTATTATTAATTTATATTCATGTACATGAACATCATTTTTTCTCCTCTCTAAGTTCCAAGGCGTAGAAAATAAACATGGCTACATCCCTTGTTGTCTGGAGACTTGATTCCTTCAAAATCCACCTAACGTGCCTCCTTAGATATATGGATGTATGTGGGGTGTGATGTATTTTTCTCTTAGTTTACTGTAAACACAGCAGTCAAACAGAAAGTGTTTTTCATCTTCCACCACGTTACAATATGGGCACATTGAGGATTGATGAAGATGCCCAGTGATCAGGGGGTAAAGTGTAAGCGGTTTGAGACCCAAACAAAGGGTGTAAGTCGCTAAAAAAAACAGACCTTTACCTTTCTTTCTTTTTCCTCCTGTCGATGTTATATCGCTGGTTAACTCTAAGATTATTTATTCCTAACCGGAAACGGATAAAGGTATCACGAAACGTTTTGATAGTGAAATAACTGAAATATTCTTCGAGACCAAACAGATCTTTAAAGGTAGAATAGAATGCGAATCTTTCACTACTATGATTGCATGCATCCCAAGACTGACGGTAGCAGTCCTGTAGTCTCTGCCTAAGTTGCTTTAGGAAGCATTTCTCATTTCCCACTCCTCCGTTCATCCAAACATACATATAACCATACTTACATAAAGTATCTTTTACTAAACAGGGCCAGTTCTTACTGTCTGGAATACGCGCACGTAATAGCATCGTATATGCTTGCTTGGGAAGCTTAGTTCGGGGCATCTTAGCCAATATTTTATTACCTTAATGGTACTATTCATTATCATTGGATATCTGCCCAGTTCGCCATGCATAACATGATTGGGTGTTCTGATGTCTAAGCTCAAGAATTTCTTGCTTGCAAGGTCGCGTACCTTTTCAATTTCGTCTTGCTTTTGCAGGCCCCATATTTCTGTGCCATAAAGTAGAGAGGGCTATACCTGCGAGTCAAATAGTCTAGAATATAATTTAGGGCTTAAGTTGTGAAGTAACCACATCATTTTTAGAATCTGCACCGCTTTTGAGAGAGAGAGAGAGAGAGAGAGAGAGAGAGAGAGAGAGAGAGAGAGAGAGAGAGAGAGAGAGAGAGAGAGAGAGAGAGAACTGAACCGAACCGAACCGAACAGAAATATATTGAACTTTATTCATAGGCCGACTGCCCATTAAATAGTAATGTTACATCAACAAGTCTATAATACATGTATACATTTTCTTACACGAATCAGCACTTCAAATCATGTAGCGATTGATAGATTTATGAGTCTGCTACACAGCCTATACATTCCTTTTCTCTTCTCTTTGGAGCGTAATATAACATACGGAAACATCTTAATTTTGTAATCCGGTTCTTGATACCTTTCAGATGGAAGCTGTATCCTTTACTTGATCGTACATGTGGTAAAGTACATTCTCTCTCTCTCTCTCTCTCTCTCTCTCTCTCTCTCCTTATCTCCGGCTGTCATCTATTCATTAGCCGCTACCTTCCTCTCTCCCTGGCTGCAACAACCAAATGGACGTCTGGTCTTCCAAGGAGTCAGCCCTCAGGGCAACCGGCCCACAGACCAGCCGGCCCAGGCTGTCACGACCTTCCTCGCCCCTTTACTCTATCTCCATGATTAATCGTCAACATTGGAACACGTGTTTTACCATTAGAATGAGCTTCCGGTTCTGGTGAATATGTCCATCCCTTTAAAAGTGGGTGCTTTTGCATGCTTGAGGAGACCCACCACCAGCAGGGTTATGGGCACATCGTTCCACCACGGCCCACTGAGTTCTGAATAAAGAAACCGGACACCAAGAACTCGATCGCTCGAGTCTTGCTTCCTACAGGAACCCCACCTGCACCCCATCACAGTACATGACGTTCTATCTGCTGCAGTCCAGCCGGAGATGTTTCTCATCTTCTATCTCCTTACAAAATGTACACTTTGGGTCTCTCGTTTCGTTGTAACAATAACGTCGATTGACTTTTAGTCCATTAATTTTTAAATACATATTCGAAAGCACGAATACATCTCTAAACTTTGTTATGGTCAGGAGAATTGTGTATGTTTCCTGACCAAATACAGAAGACAGAATATTATAAAAATGAGAGAGAGAGAGAGAGAGAGAGAGAGAGAGAGAGAGAGAGAGAGAGAGAGAGAGAGAGAGAGGACACACATATACACTCAGACAGACAGACGCACAATCAAGTGGGAAGGGAGAGCTAGACAAGAAGTGAAGGTTGTAGACATTTCCAGAGCGAAATGGCATGCATTTGAATGTATGACTGCTTCTGACTGCACCTACTATGACACTCCTCAACTCCTCACATTACATTCAGCCAATGCCTCCAGCCACTCCTGCTTCACTTGCACGGGAACTGGACGCCCCCAGCAGACGACAAGCAATTACCAACAATGGCGCTCAGGTCGTTGCACGGACGCCTCTGAAGAATCCTAGTCTATCAGCCTACAGTGACAACAAGAACGAGCAACGACAAGTCTGATAAAGCATGAATGCCTCGACAGACAGCTCTACAACAGGCGAGGCATTGCGGGTCACCCAGCCACGGTACAGTTCGTCGTCCTGACCAAGCGACATTTCCGCTCTACTCTGTTTCAGATCCTTGTTTGTACATGTCGTTGACGTAGCTTGGCAGGGAACGATAATCCCAGTCAGAGCAGCATTTCGTGGGAGCACTCAGAGCACACTTCAGGCAAAGAAGAAATGAGAAGAGCTGAATGCAATTGCGCACCTTGTCGATATTGAGACGTGAGGCACCGTCGAGTTCGAATGATATCTACAGTGCGAATGAATAAATGACTGTTAATTGTTTAAGTAACCATCATCAGCCTTTTCCGACTTTGTATGGCCTCAACATTTTTTTTAAAGTGACAGTATGAAAAAAAGTAAGATGTACATATACTGTATGAAAGTCATCGAGGTCTCATACAAATTTCTACTCCACATAATTGTACGAAGCGAACGTGAATTCGCCTGCTAGATGTCGCAAGAAGACAGGCAAGTCCTTGAGGAACTGACTCCACACGACTAACAACAAGAAGGGCAAAGCCCATACGACTCACATGCTTGACCTTGACCTTTATATGACCTTGACCTTCAGGTGACCTTCAAGGTCAAGATCAAACAACTAAACCTACCAATGACATCATACACTAAGAAATGCTTTACACATTTTTCCTACCAAAATACATGTAGCCTTGACCCAAGGTCAAGGTCATCCAAGGTCATGCAACACAAAGCTGTTAATTCAAGACATAGGAAGCACAATGGTGCTTATTGGCACTTTCTACCATGAGATGTGGTCACTTGTAGTGGTTCATTACCCCATTTTGGTCACATTTCATAAGGGTCAAAGGGACCTTGGCCTTGATGATATGTGACCAAATGTGTCTTATGATGAAGGTATAACATGTGCCCAACATAATTATTAAGTTTGAAACAGTTATCTTCCATAGTTCAGGGTCAAGGTCACTTCAAAATATGTATACAATCCAACTTTGAAGAGCTCCTGTGACCTTAACCTTGAAACAAGGTCAACCAAACTGGTATTAAAAGATAGGGCTTACTTTGCCCTATATACCATATATAGGTGAGGTATCCAATCTCAAAAACTTCAGAGAAAATTGAGAAAATGTGAAAAATGACTGTTTTTTAGACAGCATTTATGGCCCCTGCGACCTTGACCTTGAAGCAAGGACAAGTCACTCTGTATGTTTTTTGAGGCCTTGTCATCATACACCATCATGCCACATTTGGTATTGATAGACTTAATAGTCTCCGAGAAAAATCCAACGTTAAAGTTTTCGGACGCCCGGACGCCCGGACGCCCGGACGGACGAAACGGGTGAGTACATACTCACTTTTGCTTCGCATGTGAGTCAAAAATCGGGTCCCAACGTTACGTTCAAGTTGAGATCTCTTCAATCGCTAATAGCCTTTGGTGAATATCCCACTGCACGGCAGGTTTTGAACTGGTGACACACAGCGGGAACAGCAGACGCACGTCCATGCAATCAAAGACAAAACAAGACGGCACTAATGGAAATCTGATGACATTATTCACTGATAAATTCTCGTTGTTTATCAGGTGACTCATCTAGGCATACTTGTTGTTTTAGCTTAGATTCCGCACAAATGCGCCCTTTACAAGACCGAGGCACGTACTGAGTCATCTGAGCCACAAGAACCATCTCCATGTACTTTCATATTTTCTCCTCTTCTTTGTTTCTCGGAAAATTTCCACATAGTTAAAGGCAAAAATGAGTCTTTTTTGTAAACAGAAATCTATGTAATATTGGCCAGTGTGATTAAGACAAGGAACACGCTAACAGTGCATGGATTCCAGTAAAATTCATACGTCCTTGGAGAGATGTCCACCTTTCCATCCAGCAAAGGAAATGATTGTCTTTCAGTCTCGTTCAGGATAGTTCTGAAGGCGTTTTGTTGGATCCGGGTCTAGGATGAACAACGGCCAGTCCAACCAGAATGCTTTTCATTGTGGCAAAAACTCGCTCAGGAATAAGCGCCACGAGTGATCTCTCATTATCCAGAGATGCTGATGAGTCCGATCTATTGCAGAGTTTCCAAGGCAATGGACATTAAAAAAATCAGCCCACAGTAGCTAAGGCTGATACATTGTCTGTACAGAATGGAGCAGGAGCAGCCTTGCCTAAGCACCGAGGCATTCCCTTTTACCATGAAGGAACCCCCCACAAGGCTGCAAGGACTGAAAGTTCTCTCTCAGAAACCGTGTGTCCAAGAGTTTCTTGCAGCAGCACGTCCAAATGTCTGGATAGCCACCTCACATCCAGGGGTTATCGAGGGTCATACATGCGGAGAGCCTGACCACTCTGCTCCAGTG
>JAWQFJ010002219.1:80000-85000 GCA_034096865.1 Theodoxus fluviatilis | reverse complement strand
GAGCACCCTCGACCCTTCCTGCTGCAGTGACCTGTATGAGCCAAAATGGCGGAGACAGTGCGAGTTGGGGTGGTCTTCTGAGAGAATAGTGCCTGTAATGTGCTTCTCAGGGTTCGAGATTGGAAAAGTGTACGTACATGGAAGTATTTGCTGCTCGAGTGTTCATTTGTATCTATAGAGGAGTACGTGTGTTTTGTATTTCTGGACACACACTGCTAATTTTTTTTAATCACTTGCAGTATACGTACGCTCTATCAGTCTATGAATTATGTCCCTTCACCGTATATGTACGCTCTATGAATTATGTCCCTTGAATTGATCGAAATGAATCGATGTCTTAACCTTCGACAAAATTGTCTACAGTTGAACCCGGGTTGCTTTTTTTTTTGGGTTGAAAAAGTTCCCGTGCCATTCGATATGACACCATGGTCTGTTCTATGAAGTAACAAGAAGGGCAAAGCCCATACGACTCACATGCTTGACCTTGACCTTTATATGACCTTGACCTTCAGGTGACCTTCAAGGTCAAGGTCAAACAACTAAACCTACCAATGACATCATACACAAAGAAATGATTTACACATTTTTCCTACCAAAATACATGTGACCTTGACCCAAAGTCAAGGTCATCCAAGGTCATGCAACACAAAGCTGTTAATTCAAGACATAGGAAGCACAATGGTGCTTATTGGCACTTTCTACCATGAGATATAGTCACTTTTAGTGGTTCACTACCCCATTTTGGTCACATTTCATAAGGGTCAAAGTGACCTTGACCTTGATGATATGTGACCAAATGTGTCTCATGATGAAAGTATAACATGTGCCCCACATAATTATTAAGTTTGAAACAGTTATCTTCCATAGTTCAGGGTCAAGGTCACTTCAAAATATGTATACAATTCAACTTTGAAGAGCTCCTGTGACCTTGACCTTGAAGCAAGGTCAACTAAACTGGTATCAAAAGATAGGGCTTGCTTTGACCTATATACCACTTGTAGCTAAGGCCGCCATTCTCAATAACGTGGGAGAAAATTGGGAAAATGTGAAAAATGACTGTTTTTGAGACCACATTTATGGCTCCTGTGACCTTGACCTTGAAGCAAGGTCAAGTCACTATGTATGTTTTTTGAGGCCTTGTCATCATACATCATCATGCCACATTTGGTGTTGATAGACTTAATAGTCTCCGAGAAAAATCCAACGTTTAAGTTTTTTTTACGCCCGGACGCCCGGACGGACGGACGGACGCCCGGACGGACGGACGGACGACATGGCTCAGTACATAGACTCACTTTTGCTTCGCATGTGAGTCAAAAATGACAAGATATTTTCATTTCTTATTTGCTTCTGGAAAAAAATCGGCACTTTTCCTTTAACTTGAATCATTACAGTGGTCCTGCCCATAGGTGGAAAAGACAGGGTCAAGTCTAGTATAAAATTGAAAATCAACACAGGTGTGAGAGAAAGTCTCTGCTTGCATCCATCTTCTGTCAGACTTTGCTGCAATTATTCATCACAGCTGTGTACTATGAAGTATAATCATATCACATTCGCAGCTTTCATCTTGGCATTATCATACATACTTATGTTCTATTCCCACCAGATGTCCTCAAACATTTTCTGCCCATTCCTTGAAAGATGTAAAGTAGCATCTGAGTATCTGTGGGTACTCAAACCCACAGATGTTTAGTGCCTGGTCATCGGTCTTTTCATACCACCTGACCAATACCATCTTAACTCCCTGAATGTCTGCTTTGTACCTGGAGTAAACAGGAATCTTCCTCTCTGACACATTCAAATCTTTTCCACATATTAATCACAGACAAAAGAAGTTGATGGATGGATGGATGGATGGATGGATGGATGGATGGATGGAGTTTACTGCCTAACAGCCCTAGTAGGCTATGTAAGGTCAGTAAGGCCATTAAGCACGAACATCACTAGAATAGTGTAATGCAAGTGCAAATCAAGTCACGATGGCCCTACTTTTTTGCCTTTTACGCATAGGGAGACGCAGTGGGTCTACTCTGACCCCCAACCCTCAGGGGGCCAAGAGAAGTTGGAAGCATTATGAAGGTGAAAAAATTCACCTGTTTTTCCTGGGAAATGCTTCAGGTTAAGGCTTGTTTGTCTTGAATTTTATAGCAAAATTAGAAAAAAAGCTCCAAACTTAGATAAAATGTTATTCAAAATTACACATTTTCTGTCATTGTTAACATCTTTGTGATTTGTCAGCTGAATGTGGGCAGAACAAAAATTACCTTTTAGGAAGGATGGGGATGGGGGGGGGGGGGGGGGGGTTGAGTTGAGGAAACATACATTCTCAGGTTCTAAAAACTCCTTTGTCAGACATAATTGAGTCCACATAATAGTTCAAAATGAAGGGCGGCTGGGGGTGGGGTGGGGGCTGGGGGGGGAGGGGGAGGGAGAGACAGAAGAGAGAGACAGAGAGATGCAGAGACAGAAGAGAGAGGCAGAGAGAGAGAGAAGAAACATTAGTTGAGAGGAAAGGTATCACCAGTATCACAAGACACTGTGTGGGCCCTCTCCTTCCACTCTCCAAGAGTCGTGATCAAGACGTGACAGAAAACAGTGCTGTCTGCAGTGTGCCCAATGATGTGGAGACCAGTTTCCTCTGCATCTGCAAAGTTTCCTAGCTACCTGCATGGACGCCCACAGCAGCTCAAACTTCTGAGCATTATGGGGACTGACGTTGCCTTCAACCAGGATGGGCAAACTGATGTGGACGGCCTTGGGCAGTCGGGTCAGAATGTGTAGGGACGTCTTGTCCTCAGTCTGTCAGCATTGTGTGTGTGTGTGTGTGTGTGTGTGTGTGTGTGTGTGTGTGTGTGTGTGTGTGTGTGTGTGTGTGAGTGTGTGTGTGTGTTTGTAGTTATGATGTCAAAGATGAAGTTCATATGCTTTCTTGTAAATAACCATTGTTATTTTTAAAAAAATCAAATATACAAAGCATAATTTTGAAAGACTGCTTGGTGAGAACGGTGTCGGGTAAAATAAATACATGTAGTCATTTCCTCTTCAGTTTCTATTAATGCTGGCACTCTCTAGGTGTAGTCCCACAGATCAATTGCTAGTTCTTTTTTTTTACTTCCTTATATGACATAGATCTATGCAGGATCCCAAAACTAATTAACACCAACCTATGCATTGACAATGGGAAACACCACGTAATGGCATTTTGCACCATCACATGTGACTGGATGAACACTACCAAAAAAAAAAAAACAACAACTAAAGAAAATGGTAAAGTCAATGATAATTCATACACCATTTCTAAAATGGTTAGTTGCTGAGAAAAAAAAGAAGAGAGAATAAAAAAGTTGTGGTTATGATAACCCGACTGACAGCCCCCCCCCCCCCCCCCCCCCCCCCCTTTTTTTCCACAACTGTTTCTTGGTGGCCTAATATGTTTTTAAAAAAAGAAGGGCAAAGCCCATACGACTCACATGCTTGACCTTGACCTTTATATGACCTTGACCTTCAGGTGACCTTCAAGGTCAAGGTCAAACAACTAAACCTACCAATGACATCATACACTAACAAATGCTTTACAAATTTTTCCTACAAAATACATGTGACCTTGACCCAAGGTCAAGGTCATCAAAGGTCATGCAACACAAGCTGTTAATTCAAGACATATGAAGCACAATGGTGCTTATTGGCACTTTCTACCATGAGATATGGTCACTTTTAGTGGTTCACTACCCCATTTTGGTCACATTTCATAAGGGTCAAAGTGACCTTGACCTTGATGATATGTGACCAAATGTGTCTCATGATGAAAGTATAACATGTGCCCCACATAATTATTAAGTTTGAAACAGTTATCTTCCATAGTTCAGGGTCAAGGTCACTTCAAAATATGTATACAATCCAACTTTGAAGAGCTCCTGTGACCTTGACCTTGAAGCAAGGTCAACCAAACTGGTATCAAAAGATAGGGCTTACTTTGCCCTATATACCATATATAGGTGAGGTATCCAATCTCAAAATCTTTAGAGATAATTGAGAAAATGTGAAAAATGACTGTTTTTTAGACAACATTTATGGCCCCTGCGACCTTGACCTTGAAGCAAGGACAAGTCACTATGTATTTTTTTTAGGCCTTGTCATCATACACCATCATGCCAAATTGGGTGTTGATAGACTTAATAGTCTCCGAGAAAAATCCAACGTTAAAGTTTTTCACGGACGCCCGGACGCCCGGACGCCCGGACGGACGACACGGGTGAGTACATAGACTCACTTTTGCTTCGCATGTGAGTCAAAAAACTGATGTGATGTATGAATTGTCAGCTATTTCGTCAATCGGCAACTTCTTCACTGACTCTGGCACCGGAACACAGCCATGTTCTTCCGCCTTGCCAGTTGATGATTGGCCGTTTTTTTAGTTGTAGGAGCGTTTCACTCGCCCTCGACTAGCCATTCAGGGAAAATCTCGAGCTTTTGGGCCAAACAAACGCGCCCCAAGTCAATGACGTTGTGCCCAGTAAAGGGAAATAACTATGCACTCCATGTGACAGAAAGTGATCGCTCCCACGCCAATAAGAACTGCTACCAAAAATAAAAATAAAAATAACAAGGAGTCAAACAAAACTTCGGCCGATGCAGATATTTTCAGCTTTAACCTTAATTTCACGACATTTCCACGCTCTTGAAAAATATTTAGCAAAACTTCAACACTTTTGGAGGTTTTTTGAATGACCGCGATAACTCTGGCATGCACGTGAGTGCGTGCGTGCATGCGTGCGCATGTTGTGTGCAGACGGATCGGCCATCTAAATGTCCCTGCTCCGTGTTGGCACTGATGACATTTCAAGCTCTCATCCAGTGGACGCAGCGCTCGCCGACCGCCACTTGGGAATAGCGAGGGCGGCGCTGGAAGCTGCTCGGATCCTTAAGGTGCATTCTTGGGCAAGGTGCTCAACTTGCACTGCCTCTCCCCACCCAGGAGTAAAACCGGGTACCTGTGAGGG